>KE505316.1:223590-238544 GCA_000441515.1 Elaeis oleifera | reverse complement strand
ATATAATTTACTATACAGATACTACTTTATAAGTATCAAAATTACATATATATATAAAAAAATCATGTAAAATCCTCTTCATCGTCCTCATCCTCCTTCTGCTCCTGTATGTCCTCTTCAGTAGATGGTGGATGAGAGTTGGATGTCCCAGCATCCTGTAACAGAAAAAATAAATATTATTAATAAGTTTCGATGCGAAAGCATATGTATCGATACAGAGATGTATATTTCGATATACTACTTCGATTCTTGAACAAATTATTTCTACATATTTTATTCGATGATATGGAGCTATAGACACCTCCGCCCTATTGTTTGGCTGGTTAGATTGAATTTTTACCTCTTAGGTTCTATTTTCGAATTATTAATAAATTTCGATATGAAAGCATATATGTCGATATGGAGGCGTATATTTCGATATACTACTCTGATTCTCTAACAGATTATTTCTACATATTCTATTTGATGATACGGAGCTATAAACATCTTCGACCTATCATTTGGATAGTTAGATTGAATTTTTACCTCTTAGATCTCATTTTCGAATTATTAATAAGTTTTGATATGAAAGCGTATATGTCAATACAGAGGTGTATATTTTGATAAACTACTTCGATTCTCGAATAGATTATTCTTACACGTTTTATTCGATGATACGGAGCTATAGACACTCCGACCCATCGATTGGATGGTTAGATTGAATTTTATCCTTAGATTCAATTTCTGGACTCAAGTCTAAACATATCAAGCTTCTAAATATAAAAATTTAAAATAAATAAAAAAATTAATAATAAACTTACCTGCTGTGATGACTGTAACAACGAGCCTAGCTGATCGTGTAGATATGGGTCCCGAAGAATCTCAACGATCGTATCATGGATGGTGTCTCGGAAGTTCTGAGATCGCTGGCTCAAAAGTCTCTACATGACCTCCTCCACATGTGCATCAGTCCACATCGGATCATCGAGCCTTAAAAGAAGAACGTCGACGAAGATCTTCGAGCTAGTGGAGGGTCAAAGTTATGGTCGAATCCTATGACTCAGCTCCTACTCACCCCTCCGATGGCCCTGAGCCATTCCTCGAGGTCAAAGAGGGGCTGAGAGGATGAATCCTCGCCATGCTGCGATATGAGATACTCCGTATAATCCGTTTATATAGTTTAAAAATTCATTAGTCCATACATATCAATATATATAAAACTTAATATATAATGTTTTAAGTTGTTACCACAATATGTCAAGAACGAAAATCTAAATAATCACCAGTCCTTCTAGACTGACGTGTGGCCTCCCATATCTACAGCTATCTTGATGCACGATCCAACTGTCATATCTACAAGAAATAAATAATAAAATTAAATTAATTAAAACATAAATATGATCAATTCAATATGAAATTAGTTTAAGAATAGAATTTTTATCAATATGTCGGCCACAACATATGTGCCAACAGAGCCGTCAGTGTGCAGGATCAGATGCTATTGGGCGGACCGATTCTGCTGTGCCTTCTGTCACCTACCAGAGTACTCTTCGATACTCCATTGGTCATAGAGGGCCTCCCATATATCTGCCTATATCCAGTGATCTGTGTAAGACTTCCAGTCCGATGGTGACTCGAAACTAGAGTGCTGTCTGATGGACTGCCTAAAGCTGTGTAGCCTATCTCGAAACCTATGTGTGGACACCTGCTCGAAGATCCGACGGCCAGCCTCCTCATCCTGAGGAGTTTCGAATCGATAGTACCCTTGCAAATAGAAGTAACTGTGTATTAATAAATAGAATACAAACCTACCACGAATTTAAAATTAACATCTTTGACTTACCAGGAACATCTCCCAGACTGCATCATGAGTCCCCAACGACCAACTGGAGAACTCATTCATCAGCCCCAGCATCAATCATTGGATGATGCTGGTAACCACACGAGAAGCCCTAGGCTCTGAAATGTGCTACAAAATTTATTTGAATAATAAATATTAGACTCTAAAAGGCTAAAATTTAAATATATTCAGTGAAGATATATAGTACTTACGTACAGTTTTGAATGTGGATGAGCTATCTATCCTCCGGTCGAGTCGGAGGTGCCACGAGCCGGACGGGTTCTCTACTATGCCTCTGACTCTGAAAGCCAGACGCTGCTCCATATGAGTGTGGGGTCACTGGTGATCCCACATCGTCCGAATCTGAGAGTATCAAGACATCATAAAGAATGTGATATTAGATAATAAAAGATAAAATAATATAAAAGAGAATATCTAAAGTATCAGAGTTTATCACATAGTATGTATGCCACAGAATCGTGCAAGCTGGCTGCATGAGAGCTCTCTCCTTCAGAGCTTTCTCCTTGGCTGTGATGGCTCCAGCTTCGAAAAGATATGATCTATAATCTAGTCTGTAATTAAGTTAATCGAAACTGAAAAACTATTATCTTGATATGCCTCAAGCCTAAACCAGTACGGATGGATATATTTTAATACACTGCTCTGATTCTCAAACAAATTGTTCCTATATATTTCATTCGATGATATGGCGCTGTAGATACTTTTGGCCCATCCATTGGATGGTTGATTAAATTTTGACTCGCTTATACCCATCCCTTCTACCAGAACTCTAAACAGACATGGAAGAGTATATTTCGATATACTCCTCCGATTCTCAAATGACTTGTTCCTATACGATCCATTCGATAATACGGATGTATCTATACCTTCATCCCATCTCTCCAATAAGAAATTGATTCTGCTTTTCAAGCTTGCTGCAGTTAAAAAATAAATAAAATTTAAAACAGTAATTAAATCAGAGACCAACAAATAACAAGGGAAAGAGGGAAAGAAGAAGGCTTAGATCTACCATTGAAAATAAGGAATTGTAAGTTCCTCTACATCTTTAACCATGAGGTAGCTACAAACAATTATCTGTGATGTAACAGATCATCCAAGCTTACCCTGCAACTACAATAACAAGAACAGAAATGCATCACCTCCATCGATCTCTCTCTAGACTCTTTTAGTGCATCTCGCACAGACAATCATCATTGCCTCCTCGAGCCTCCAGCCGCCTCCTCGAGCCCTCCACCCCTACCAGGGCCCAACCCAAAACTAGGATTGAAAATTTTTTTAAAATAAATAAAACTTAAAATAATACTTAATCAGAGAACAATAAAGTAAGCAAGGGAAAGAGAAAAAAAGGCTTAGAGCTGTCATTGAAAATAAGGCATTGCAAGTTTCTCTACACCTTTAACCATAAGATGGCTGCAAGCAGTTGTCTACGATGTAACAGACCATCCAAGCTTGCCCTGCAACTCAACAACAAGAACAGAAATGCATCACCTCTATTGATCTCTCTCTACACTCTTTAGGTGCATCTCGCACAAGCAGTTATCATAGCCTCCCCCAGCCCCCGACCGTCTCCTTGAGCCGGTCGAACTTCGGGTCGGGCCTAGGGCCTAGAGAAATGCTCCTCCGACCGCCACCAGAGTAGATGAGCACGCGGAGTAGGCAGTCATCATAGTTAAATAAATACTAAATATTAAATAAATTAATTTAATTAATTAATTATATAATTAAATTAATTAATATATTAAAATAAAAGAACTTTTAGTGACAGCGACAGCACTGTTGCTGTCGCCATCGCTAATACTCACAGTGCACAGCACGGGTCCGATGGCTGGGCGCTCCGAAAGAGGAAGGTAGGGCCGCAGGTTCGGTTTGACGAAGGGAGGGACGGGAGGAGAAGGGCGAGATGACGGACGGTCTGATCTGGCAAGAGGAGGGGCAGGGAGAGAAGGGGAGGCTGCCGCGAGTCAGGTCCGGCAAGGGGAGGGTGGGGGAGAAGGGGGAGGTGGTAGGGGCCCGATCCGGTAATAGGAGGGTGGGATGAGAATGGGGAGGTGGCGGGGGCCGATCCGACAAGGGGCTTAGGGAGGCGGTGGCAATCGGGGGCTCGGGGAGGTGGCCGGGGCTCGAGGAGGCAGTTGGGTGCTCGCGGCCAGGGGCTCGAGGAGGTGAGAGGTGGTTGGGGCTCGGGGAGGTGGCCGGGTAATCGAAGACGCCAGATCCAGAGGCATGGCATGGGAAAATGGGGACCGAAGGATCGAAGGTGGAGAAAGAGGGGGCGGTGGGGGATCGGAGGCAGGGGACAGAGGGGATGGGGAAAAATGGAGGGGGGTGGGGAAACGAGGGCGCGAGGGTGCGTCAAAGAAACGAGGGTGGGGGACCGAAGGCAGGGGACAGAGGGGATGGGGGAAAACGAGGGGGGGTGGGGGAAACGAGGGCACGAGAGTGCACCGAGGAAAATGAGGGCGCATGAGGGAAGGGAAAAAAGCACAGGAGAAGGGAATTTTTTTTTTGAGAAACTAATAGCGACGGCATTTTCCATCGCTAATGCCATCGCTAATACTTCTTTATTTATTTTTCTTAATAAACTATTGACGATGATATTTTTCATCGCTATTGCCATCACTAATAGTTTTTAAATTTTTTAAAAATTATAATTAAATTTTTTAAAATCTATTTTAATCATAGTAATAAATAATTATATATTTTTTAAACCTATTTTCTCAACTTAGCATGCAAAAGTCCACTTTTTTGAATGAGAGCTTGAGAATTAAAAAGAAAAAAAATCAGATGATTCAAGAGAAATGGGCCCCTATTCTCTCTCTAATCCTCCCTAGAGAATTAAAAAAGAATTGCTCGAGGGCTTATCTCTCTAATCTGGGTCGGGCCACGAGTCAACCCGACCCATTTGTAGCCTTATTCAAAACATATGGACCAAAATAAAGTGAAATGGAAGAAAAAAAACTCATGTAGCTAACCACAATTTGCTTGAGATTATATTTAAGTTGAGTTGAGTTTAATGTTTTTAACTTCCAATACAAATGCATCTATTTGATTACAAGTAACAAATCTTGGTCCATATTTTGGATAATTTGTCCTCATGAGATTCAAGCTTGAATAATTGTGTAATATTAGATATGTTTGCCTCCCAATCTCTTAAACTAGTTCTATAATAGTGGAATCTTTAGAGAGGGTGGGAGGCGACGGGGGAGAAAGAAGGGGGGGGGCGAGGGGCAGGGAGCTTCGAGAGGGTTCGGGAGAGGCCTAAAATCAAAAAAAGAGGGAGGGAGAATGTGGAAAGGAAAGCACCTGGGAGAGATGAGGGCAAGGTCGACATCGATGATGATGGAGATGAAAACAACGGCAGACACCGACGAAGGTGGCCGTAAGGAGAGCAGGGTGGGAATCTTCCAGACGACTCGGGACTGAAGGTAAAAAAAACAACACGCAATTTGTCCACAGAAAAAAAGGAAAAAAAGTAATGGGGGGAGTCGGGAAAGGATTCATCTATCTTAGTCTAAATCCAACATCGGATCATGCACCACAATGATCTGCAGCAGACAAAGCCCTGGGGGGCACGGGAGCTTCGGGGCAGGGGAGAGGTCAGCAGAGCTGCGGGAGCGGTGGTGGGAGGCAAGGGGGAGAAAGGAGGAGCGGCAGTGGAGGCTGGGTGGAGGAGGCCACGAGCTTCGGCGGCATGGTGTGAGCAGGAGAACCAGGAGAGGGGCAGAGGCCCGGGGGGGGGGGTGGTTCGATTAGTCACCAGTGGGGAGGTAAAAATCAAGGATGGAGGAATTAAAGGAGTGAATGCCATCGCTAATACTATATTTACCATCGCCAATAATTTAATAACTAAATATTTTTTTTAATTTTCGTGATGGCTATTCGTTGCTAATAGTGCCGTTGCTAATATTTTTTCGCCATCGCTAATAAGTTTAATAAATATTTTTTTACGACAGCTCATTCCATCGCTAATAGTACCATCGCTAATGATTATTAATGATGGCAAGTATCATTGCTATTACTTTTTTTACCATCGCTAATAAGTTAATAAATAATTTTTTTATGATGGCTTATTTTTTAATCAGATTGATGGTCGGTAAAAATTATTATTAGCAACGGTAAAATTACCGTCGCTAATAGCCGTCACTAAAAGTTATTTTTCTTGTAGTGTTTGACTAAAATACTCTCAATAAAGCTGCATATGTAATTATTGAATTTATTCTCATATCTTTCTAAATTTATTCAATAAAAAATTTTATCAAAAATTAAGATGGAGATAGTATTTTTTAAATGGCTATGTGATTATAGTCATTATTGAAAACTAATTAGAGATGACAATATTATTTAGTATTAAAAATTATTTATTTTAAAATATATTTATAAATTTGATCATATTCCTATATAGATTTACATCCAACCAAACATAGTAATCTTTGTCCAATGTCATTTTTCGAAGTAATTTTTCACCATCTAAACATAGTAAAATTATTTCTTTTACAATCATTTTTTATATAAACGATTCTCAGAAATTATCAGAATCATTTTTTTATATAAACGATTCTCAAGAATTATCAGATTACTCTATAATCTGATATACCCCAACCAAACGGACCCTAAGCCTCTCCTTCTGACTTCTTCTGTTCAAGTCTTTTTTTTAATTATTTTTTAAGTACTGAAACAATCTCCATCAATCTCCTTTGTGGTCATGCTTGTAGGCATAGGATCCCAATCATATCTTGGGGTGATATTTTCAAGTTTTTCTGCATAAAGGACGAGAATATACCTTAGGACAGTGTCCAACATGCTTTCGATCAGATTTGATCATTTTTATTTCTTATTATTTATAAGTTTTTTTATAATTTTTTATAATAAATTTGTTAGTTTGTTTAATTTTTAAATCACTTTAGAAATTTTTGAGTCATGTTCCGGCAATCTAAGACGTATTTTTTAGATTGTAATTAAGAAGATATTAGTTTACGTTGATTTTGTCTAAATTCTCATTATATGCAAGTGTTTATATTGCTGTACAGCCAGAACATTATTTGCAGTCTGCGGACATGATAGCGCCTTTGTTTAATAAGGAAGATAGCTATTCAACAGTCGCAAACATTTTTAAATTTTCACTCACATGGTACACATGTTGGTCCATTTCGTGAACTCTGTTATCTAAAAACTGGCATGCCCTCAATTATTTTGATTGGTGAACAGTTCAAACGCTATTCGAAAGGACATAATGTTTTCAAGTGAGTTAAAAGCATTTAGTAATTCTGTGATGTTAGCACGTGCAGCTAGATATTTTGTTAATAAGCTTGAAAGATAGCTTGCAAACTTGAAGTTAAAACTTGGGACAACAGTTGAGACATATGTGTTGCACTAGATCCATTTAAAGATCTTTTAAAAGATCTTGAGATAAAATAAAATGATATATAACATGGTACTGGTTTATATACACTATTATATAATAATAAACAAAATTGACGTCGATGTTATGTTGAATCTGACAAAATCTGAACCTTATCTGTTAGTTTTTGCATTTGATCTCTGTGTTTTGATTATTGAAAAATACTAAAAAGTTTGTATTATTGAGCACAATTGGCAATCCATCATCTTGCTATATGATTGTCATAACACCGTCAAAACAATTCAGTAAGCTTATGTATACCTTAATTGCACTCCTTCAACATCCAGTTATGAGGATGCAACACTCCTTTAACGTCCAGCTATGACGTAAGTATAATGTAAAGGGCTGGAGGGTGCTCTTTAAACCCATTCTCTTTTTCATAGTTTCTCCCATAGTTCGGTCAAGAAAGATTTATCTTTGGAATCAGCTGTAAATTTTGAGATGGCTAGTTTCATTACATTTTTGTCTATGATTTATTCTTGCTAAACACAGTAGCTCTAGACTATGACTTTGTTCTTTACTTTTCTTCTGATGAAACTCACAAATTTCTGTCATTTAAATAATTGTTTGGATGAGTTTACCTCTATGAGTCCATACATATAGGTTTCTATTATTTATTGAATTTTAGTAGCAAATATACAAGCTGTTTATATTAAGAAGTATTTGCAATCTTTACCGCAAGATATAAGTTTCATTCAATGGCATGATTTTTGATACTTTTGAGGCTGAAGCTCTATTTGTATATAGAAATTGTTGGAGCATGAGCTACTCAATCCAATCATCCATAAAAGGGCCATTTTGAAGATCACATTCATGCTGCATTTTTGGCCTGTACATCACCATTGATTCATAAATGTCCAATCTAACTTGCTTGTCCTGATGTCATGTTTCCCATTTTTTGGTTCCAAAACACCATCTGTTGTGGTTATCATACTTAGAGAATTAGAATATGCTTCATGAGATGGTGGTATAAATTTGCTGCAGATTATATAGGATGACAATGATCATGTGCATGTCGTGCAATAAGCTATTTATTTGATAATAAGACAAACCATTGTACGTGCACTATTTTTTGCACATTCTTACTTGAAAAAGACTATTTGCGGCATGTAGGATTTGGAAGAGTTCCACTATAATTTATCTAGAGCTTTAATCAATTATTATGGTCATAGAAGCTGCAATGTTGATTAAACTTAATATCAGGCATCATATATCATTGTGAATTATACACTTATCCTGAAAATAAAATATAAAACAGCTAGGATATGAAAATTAAAAGGCATCTACAAAGCATAGTGCCAATATAGTCCATATTTATATATATTAGTTTATAACCCTACGTCATGCATGAGATGTGATTTTTCATCATCCTTAACATGTCAAATGACATCTCAATTGTTTACAAATCTAATATTATAATAATAATATATCATGATCTAACTTAGGTTATAAAATTAGATAATAATTATTAAGATCATCATATTTTATGTCACAATAAATCATCACACATAAAGATGTATGTGCATGTATAAAATTGCCATATAATATCCGAGCAGTTTTTACGTAGCAAAAGTAGCCATAATTATCATAGCCTGATTTTCAACATTGATAATATCTCCGCATAACAAAACTTCTATCAGCATATTATTTCACCTTCCAATTGAAATGATTATTGCTATCTTCTGGCTCAATCTAAATATGTTTATTCTCAACAAAAGAATGAATGCCATGACCACCACCATAGGCAATTATAATTGAAAATATTCAAAATGATGAACCATAATCAATATTTAATTGCACCAAGAACAAAACTATTTTTAAAGCCAGAATAGATTTTCATTTTAATCTATTTTTCTATTAAAAGGATCAGATAACCATGGTTATTCTTATAATATAGCAACCACTGCATTAGAATAGTCGTCATACTTATCACCTAAATATTGTTAACATAATAATTAAAAAAACTAAAGCTATTAATACATAACTTTTATTATTCTAATGTTAATTATAATAATTACTATTATATTAAAATGTCACTACCTGAAACCATGATTCGGATCCACTTTTGCATTCCACATTTTCCATTCCAAAAGCGGCGATCTACAACATTATTTGATTTTAACCATCTATTTCCATCCCAAGCACTCTTAATCCAAACACCGTAAACCAAAATAGAAACAAAGTTTAGTTGCCTGAATCCTAAATTATTTCCCAAAGCTAGAGATATAAATCCTCCACCCACCGTCCACTCCAACCACCACCCAGATATCGCCGACATAGCCATTATAGATGCTGTGGTTGAGGTCGGTGTCGATGTGCTCGAGGTTCATATAGGTGATGGTCCCAATGGAGGAAGCTCCAGATGTCGTTGGCATAGCCATCGTAGATACTATGGTTGAGGTTGGTGTTGATATATGCAGGGCTCATGTAGGTGATGGTCCCGACGGAAGAGTTGTAGAGGTCCATGGTATGCGCTAGGATCCGGCCAACAGCAAAATTGGCGATCTTTGCCTGACGGGGTGTTGATGAGTAGGTTGGAGGGCTTGATATCGTGGTAGATGATATGCTGGCAGTGGAGGTAGGCCAATCCGGTGAGCTGATGGGCGACATTAGCGAGGAAGGGTTCGGAGGAGATGCGGTGACCCTCGAGAAAGCCACCGTCCATATACAAGAGGAGGATCTGGATCTTGCCAGCGTTGTCATACATACTGTGGCATCAAACGATGTGGGAGTTATTAGTGGTGCGAAGGATCTTGATCTCACAGCAGATCTAAAGGTGGATAGCATCCTCATGGTTGTCGAAGATTACCTTAAGGGTGTAGATTCGATCGGAGATGGCGAAGTATGCACCGTGAGCCTCTCCCTCTCCCTTTCCAACCCACCGATCCATGGCCATTGGCGGCAACCTCACATTGTGAAACACCGAATCCGTGGAACTCACACGGACTCCCTTGGTCCTCTCAAATTCTGCCATCTTAGATTTACACCAGTGCCAGATTCGCAAAACTCGCATAGACTCCTTGGTCCTCTCAATTCCCCTATTTAGATTGACACCAGAAGGGCACTGTGCTGCACCCCACTTTTGTAGATGGAAATGTGGGATGTGATCATGCTTCCACCATATACCATTAAAAAAATCCTATGTGTCAAACAGAGACTCCATCAAAAGTCCCAGATGTCAAATGAAGGTTCTGCCAATATAGATGCCTCCGTTTAACATCCACAAATTCTATCATTCAACAACATTCAAATCAATAGACCACAATCTGCTCTCCACACAATAATATCGACATCATAAACTCTAGAATTATAAATTCATCAAAAATTATGGGGAGAAGATTTTTTTTTTTGTCAGCCTATCTTATAAAAGATTTAAATAGAACTAAGATCCTAAAGTTATTGAGGAAGATGGGGCTTAGCCTATAAGGATCTTCTAATGGTGGAAATCCAACCTCTGTGATAAGAGATCCCTTGAAGGAGATTCAATATGGTAAGAATAAGCTGATTAGTTGATTAAAAAGCACATGTGATTTATTTGATATAGGAGTCATAGACTCCATTTCATCTCTACAGTGATTAGTGCTCTTATATAGTGGTTAGGAAGAGTTTATCTCTGAATGAGATCCAAAAGATATTTCTCGAGATGTGACACTATACATATTTATGGAGGGACTCATCTATATGAGAGTATTTGGATATGGCTGTAAATATGAGATATAGACTATCTTTAGTAACTCTTATAAAAAATTGAGATATATATGTAACGCCATTGATGGACTCACAATGGAAATTCTATACTATGTATATGATAGTTGAAGTCTAGATTAAAAGAAGGCAATTTAAGATCTGGTTCACTCTAATTTTCTCAGATGGAGACTATTCATACTAAGTGAGATTAAGTTTTGTAATGGTACCTTATCCATTGCATAGTATAAGCACCCTAAAATTTATATTTTTTATTTATAATTTTTAAAAAATTAAATTTTGTGGAGGATTATTGGAGGGAATCCAAAAAGCATTTAAATCCAATCTTTAATTTTACCATTTAAATGCTTTAATCTCTTCATTATCATAATTTAATTTCTAATCATTGGGTTCTTACTTATAGACCTTAATGGATTAGTAAAAGCCCAAACGGTCATGTGCATTTAATCTCATTTTTATTTCTGATTGTTAAGCTCTTATTAATGGTTCTGACCATTGGACTTCTTATTAAAGATCTTAATGGATCAATAAATGTTCAAACGGTCATAAATTATTATATTGGATGGCTATAAAGGATCATCTTAAGATCTGATTTCAAACATCCCATTTAAGATAGGGGTGGCAATTTTCAATACAACACGCGACATGACACAAAATTTTCGTATTAGTGCTGGGCGCATATAGGTTCGTGTCGAAATCATATCGATCCATTTATGACACGAAGAATTTCCGATCATGTCACGTGTTAACCTGTGAACCCGTTTATGATACATTTAACCTATATATGAAAAATATGTAATTTTATAACTTTTTACAAATCAATGGTTATTTTTGTCATTTACATGATATTTGTGTGAGTTGTAATTTATTTGGTTGTTGTTTATATTTATGTGGAATATGTTATTTAAACAGGTTAGAACAAGTTTGTTCATTAAAAATATGTATTTTATGTAAAACGAATTATTCATGTTAAACGTATTAACCTGATATGACACGTTTAATAATCATGTTAAATAGGTAACATATTTAATAAATAGATTCATGTACGTGTTGGAGAATCTTGACATATTTATTAATCGTATCATGTTCGTGTTCTCCATAATCATGTTCGCATCGAAATCGTGTCGACACGCGAACACAAATTGCTACCCCTAATCTAAGCTCCTCCTTCTAACTTTTTTGTTCAAATCATTTTCTTTGTGATTATTTTTTGGGTGTTAAAATGATCTCCATCAACCTCCATGATAGTGCTCTTAGGTGGAGGATCACGATCGTATCTTGAGATGATTTTTTTGAATTTTCTATATGAGGGACGAGAATACATCTTAAATAATGTCCAACACGCTTCCAGGTTTGATGATTTTTATTTCTTGTTATTTGGTCAGTCTTTATAATTTTCTATAATAAATTTTGTTACTTTTATTTAGTTTTTAAATCACTTTAGGAATTTTTTAAGCCCTGTTCCAACAATCTTGATTAATCTACCAATAAATTAGTGGCTTGATTACCAACTCTTTTTTCGATAGAATTAGTAGGGAAGCATAAACCGCCTCCAAATTTAGTCAAAGAATTAAGTCATTACAAGAAGAAGGCGCGTTACATAGGCTCGCAAAGATTTAAATTACAAAGATTGGTTACAAAATTTTGTGTCATAAGCATCCAAGAAGCCAAAAAGTTGATGATTTCAGCTAAGACAACAACAATGGAGTTAGTCTGGAGGAATAGCCTTTCTTCTTTCTCTCCAAATTTGCTAATGCATAACCATTACCGGCTGCTCACTAACCTTCCATCTATGATCTTCTTTCTCCGTAGAGACCATAATGTACAGAGTGATGAAGAATATCTTTCAGTCTCAAACATCCTCTAAGGACCCCCCAAGATGGACACTGTAAAAAGAGGTGTGACAGTTGCAGTAGAACCATCACAAACCATACAACCTCCACTGTCTGGCTCAACCCTTGTAACACCCTTGACATGTAGCCTTTTTTTCCAAGCCAACCACGAATGATTTTTTTCTTTGGGACTTCAGCTTTCCAAAAGGTCTGTAGGGGGCAAAGCAGATCACTTGCGTGGACTAAATGATATGAAAGCAACATACTTAAAAAAATTTAAAATAAATACTTAAAAAGAATGAAAGGCAAATTTTCTATCAATATTCAAGCTGAGACAAAATACAAATATATAAATAATATTTATATCCTCTATGAAAAATGAAAAAAGAAACAAGAAACTAAGGCATACAAAAATAGATAGATTGTTTGAATAAATATTAAGTCATTAGCAGAAAATGAGGCAAAAATTTTTAAAAATTGAAATGAAATAGAAAATATGTAATTATTTTATAACTTCAAAATAACTAGAAAAGAATCTTATAATGAACATATTGAACAAATTTCTATTGAAAAAAATATATAGAACCTTGTGGACGAGGATATAACAAACAAGGGAGGTTGGGTTGGGTGAGTGTGAAGGGGGATGGGTGGAGATGTAAATGTGTGACACGGAGCCGACAATAGAGAATAAGATAATTATATATCTCTGTGTGTGTGTGTGTGTGTGTGATTTTTACAATACTACTAATGGGGCATGTATACTGCACAATGAAATGAAGAGAGAAGAGAAGGGATGAAGTTTAAGTTATTTAGGAGTTTAATAAGTCAAAAATAAGAAGAAGATGGAGTCCAACATATTTGGAAGTTTATTAAAGAGCCTAATTTGATTGGAAAAGGAGAAGAAAGAACAAATGTGGTAGGTAACATGAAAAAGTTATTAGGATAATTAGCATAATTTCTAAGATATAAGGGATATTCCTGGAAAAAGTGATAGCTAAATAAAAAATACTTTTTGATTTTAAAATTGATCCAATGAGGGAAAGGAAGTAATACTTTCAATCCACTCCACTGAAATCTCTTAAAAAGATTTAGAAAAAAAATAAAAATATTGATGAATATAGGATCTAAGTTCCATTTTATTTCATTAATGAATAAGAACTAATACGTAGACTTGAATTGGATTTCTCTTCTTATTGAAATATGACATAGACAAGATCCTGGCTAGGAATTGAAATGGATCACTAGCTTCCACTGCATATTTCATTAAACTTTCGTCCGAAGAAACATGGAGCTATGATGTTCCTTATACCAGTTATTAGCATCAGTTTTTCTGAAATAGATATTATTAGAAATAATTAGGAAAGCCAAAATTATATGGATGGTAGATCCTGATTTCTCTATTGACTTTATCTTCACCGGCTCCATTTAATAATTATTTGTAAATTAGAAAATATATCCAATCAAAATCTTTCACAAAAAAAATTTATATTAACTGGTTTGTTTTAGAGTTTAAATGATGGGATATAGCCTTGATTGGTCAGTGCATTATATCCTTAAAAGGTATCGCTAAATCACATAGCTCGAAAAGCTGCCAAATTTAAAAAAAGAAAAAAAGCACATCAATTGGATGTCATATGGGCAAATTATATCCTATAGAAATTTAATGTATGTTTCGGCTTTCCGATATAGCACATCTCACTTCTAAACCTTATTCAATCATTCTTGTAATGGGTAATTAAGTCCAATGATTCTTTTGAATAAAAAATTATCATTTTTTGTATATAATATAACTCAAATTTTAAATTTGGGTGGGATATGGGATGGTCTGGCATCCTATTTATTTTCATGAGAAAATAGGATCAGAATAGAGGTGGAATCCCAAATCAATAGACAAAAGAGAGAATAAGAGAGAAGGAAACAAATAAAAGGAGGAAGAAATAGAAATGAAGAAGGAAAGGAGAAAGAAAAGCAAAAAAAGGAAGAAAAAGAATAGAGAAAGAAAGATGAAGAGAGAAGAAAAAATAAGTAATGGATTTAAAAAAAGAAAAGAAAGAAGGAAAAATGAAAATAAGAAAATGAAAAAGAAAAAGAAAAGAAAAGAAAAGAAGAATAAATAAAAGAAAGAAAGAAGAAAATGAAACAAATAAAGAAAACAAATAAAGGCATGAAGAGAGACAAA
>KE505316.1:195235-206104 GCA_000441515.1 Elaeis oleifera | reverse complement strand
AAATAAAAAATGAGTGATCAAAAAGTCAAATGGTGTCTGATTATAAGATGATTTTTAGATAAATGATCTTTGCCATTACTTTGATCATTTATCCGATGGTGATCATAAAATTCAAATCATGTGTATATGAATGATCTAAATTATATGTCTCTTGATACTTATTCTTAAAATCTTTAAGTAATTGTACTTATGCTTTTATAAGATCTGCTTAATGTAGATGGTTCATGTGTGCATGATTTAAATTTTATAATCATCACCATACAAATGAGTAAAGTAGTAATAAAGATCATTTATCTAAAAAATCATCTTAATCGGACGTCATTGGGCCTTTTGATCACTCATTTTTATTTAATAATCGAAATCATCCCATGCTCAATTGACTATAATAATGATGTCCGATTAAATAAAATTTGATAGTATACTATAAATATCATCGAGATCATCGTTATAAATTTTCAGACCTATCGATGATTTATATCTATCAGATCATTATGCGATCTTTCGTGACTATCGAAATTAAATTTTATTGATCGACATAGCTAGAGCTATCGAATCGAGGCAGTCTTTTATGATGATACTCTAATGATAATTATTTAGATAATGAACAGTAAAAATAATTATTCATCATCGCTAATAAGTTTAATATATAAAAAAAATTATTTTTTACGACGGTAACTTCCATCATTGATAGTGTCGTCGCTAATAATCATTAGTGATGGCTCATTTTGTCACTAATTCTTTTTTTGCCATCGCTAATAAATTTAATATTTTTTTTTGAGATGGCTAAATCCATCGCTAATAGTGTCTTCACTAATGATTATTTTCAACGACAAGTATCGTTCCTAATACCCTTTCCACTGTCGTTAATAAGTTTAATAAATAATTTTTTTATGATAGCTTATTTTTGGTCGCTATTTTTTATCGATAAAAATTATTATTAGAGATGGCAAAAATATCATCGCTAATAATCATCAATAAAAATTATTAGCGATCGAGTTACTGCCATCGATAATACCATCTCTAATAACCTTTATTAGCGACCGCTAAAATACCGTCACTAATGGCCATCGCTAATACCTTAATTTTTATAGTACCTATGATTGATTTTGATGATTATCAAACTTTGAGTAATTATGATTCTAATAATGTATTTCAAGATTGGATGAAGGATTTTTTAAGTATCCAAAATAAAAATTTATCATACGAACAAATCCTCTCAAGATGTCAAGCCAAAGTACTTAAAAGAATAAATTCTTATAAGTTTGGATGGTACATTATGAAGATAAATAAAATTAGAAGAAGTAAATATCATTTGGAAGTATTGGGGCCAAGAAAATTCAAGTTTGGAAGGCCAAAATATGAAGAAAATAAAATTGAAAGGTTTAGAGCCGACTTCGGAAGGTTTTGAGTCGACTCTATGTTAGAAAAAGATTGGTATAGGCACGAGCCAACTGGATTTCAATCCAAGCTGACTCTTTCAGAAAAAATAGAAAATTATATTTTCAAGATCCCTACTCAAGCTAGTTCAATTTCAATCCGAGCTAGCTCACTTGCAAATCGACCCAGCTCGACTGCAAATGGAGTGATTCGATTCACGAAGACAGTAATAACAGCTCGTTTTCTATATTTTTTTAATAGCTAGTTTTTAGATCTAATGGCTACTTCAAACTCTCCAACGGTCAAACTCACTCTCAAGCCTCTTCTAAGCTTATAAAAAGCTAGAGAATCATTTGGGAAGTAAGAAAAAAGGATTGAAAAGAGAAAAATAATTAGATTTATGAGGTTCATTGAATATCCTTGAAAAAGGATAAAAGAAAAAAACTTAATGCACTATTTTGAGAGCTTTCAAAGAGTGATCTTCTCCAATATTATTTACATCCTCTCAAGCATCAAAGAAGAGAAGTGAAGCTTCAAAAAAATAATTTAACAGCCACTTCTCTGAGCTTCGAAGAGTTTTTTTTTTTTATAATAAAATTCATATCTTATATTTATTTCTTTACAAGTTTTTTTGGAAGAAAAAAACTTGAGGATTAGGCCCATCCAAGCCCAGAATTAGATTTTCTAAAGTTTGATTGGTGAGCTTGTAAAACCAACTAGATTGATTGTGAGCTCAAAAAACAATCGGTGTATAGATTTTAGTCGGTGATCCTGAAAAATCAATTGAGTTTGTTTATGAGTCCAGATAAAATAAATATGCTGTAATCAAAAAGATTATAGTGAAATTATCAAGGGACTCTTGGAGAGTAGATATAGGTTCAGAATTGCACCGAAGCACTATGAATTATTTTGTATTTGTATTATGCTTTGTCTCTTCCTTGATTTATTGTCTTGCTTTCTTTATTTATTTTTAGTTCTTTCTTTGTTGCTTCAATATCTTAATTCTACTGTAGCACTTTGTATTCGCTTCACAATCATATAAGTTAGCCTAAATTGAAGCACGTACTTGCCTAAATTTCAGATTTAGTTTAAATTTTAAACAACCTAATTCAGCCTTTCTTTTGGGTTGCTACTTTTCTGGGTAACAATTGGTATCAGAGTAGATACTCTATTATTTGTTATTGAGCTAGCGATCTAGAGCCAAAGATTATGGCATCCCAAATTGATTTTTTTTTAATGAAGGCCATTCTATAGATCGTCCCTCACTCTTAAATGGATCAAATTACATATATTGAAAAGCTAGAATAAAAATCTTCATACAATCACATGATTATAATTTATGAAAGATTATAGTCAATGGCCCCCATACACCCAATGTATTAACAGATGATAAAGAAATAATTGAGTTGAATGCTAAGGTCTTGAATATGCTCTATTGTTCATTGAATTTAAATGAATTCAATGTTATTTCTTCTTGCATTTTAGCTCGATAAATTTTGGAGAAATTGAAAACAACTTTTAAGGGAGCAAAACAAAGAGAAGAAACAAGCTCCCAAGAAGATAAGGAAGCCCTCCCTAACTTATGTCTCATCGCCCATAAGGATGAAAAGAAGAAAAAGAAGAAGAAGCAAAAGAGAAAGAATATAATTATTAAAGGGGAGCAAGGCAAAGATGAGAAAATGAGAAAAGGAAGAAAGTATTGCAAATTCTTGCCTCATGGCCAATAACAATGAGGTAAACCTTAATAACTCTTCCGATTTTACTTTTGATGAGCTATTTGAAGCCTTCAATGATTTAATGGATAAATTTAAAAATTGAGGTTGAAAAAATAATGAATTCACAAAGTCTAATTTATTTTTGGTTGAAGAAAAGAATAAAGTATTGATTGAAAAAGAAGAACTTTCAAAGGAAAGAAAATCTTGATAGAGGAAAAGAAAATTATTAAAATCTAAAAAATCTCCTATTAAAAAAAAATGATAATCTTAGAAAAGAGATTGAAACATTGAAGTTTATGCTAGAAAAATTCACAAATGGTTCACAAAAACTTCAATTGATTTTGAATAATCAAAACCTATTTTTGATAAAGCAGAAATTAGTTATAACTCAATAAAAAATAAAATATGTTAAAAATATATTTTTAACGGCTTCACCTAAAAATCATTCTATAGCTTGTTTCATATGCAATAAAATAGGGCACAAAATTTTTGAATGTAATATCAAAAGAGTTGGTCATACTTTGGTTAAGCAAATTTGGATTCCAAAAGGAATCATATGCACTAACTCTAATGGATCCAAGATGGCTTGGGTACCAAAGTTTAGAAAATGATTTTGCAGGTATGCCAAGCATCCAATGGAATGAAAAGAGAAAAACCTTTAAGAATGGATGCTTTAGAATCAAAAAAGATGGGTGACGATATTTGGTAAAACTAAATCTTTCTCACATCATACCATCGTTACTTGCTGAATTTGTTAGAATTTCATATGGTGCTCATGCATGTAGATTTTAAACTCTTTTCAAAACAACGCAATGGAATAGAAGATTAAAACTCCTTTAATTTAGAGCATGCATTCATAAAATCAAAGCACCTAAAGATCTAGTTCATATACAGAAATTAATTTTAATTGAAAATAAAATATATGATCGAATCACATACCTATTTCGCTTTATCTTTTCTTGAATCTAGATCTGAAAGATGAACAAGTTCTCTCTTAGCCGTGCAAGTGCCCGGCCTCTATAGGTATCCACGCAGGAATAATTTGGATTTCTTCTCTTCTTTCTTTACATATAATTGATCAACCCTTGATCAGCCTTTGGATCCTTTTGATCAGCTCCTTGATCAACCTTTCTTCTTCCTTAACCCTTCTTGATGAAGAACAATTAGCCACCAAAGGAATCGCTTGGAAAAGATGAACTGCCTAACACTTTGGACGTATAGAACCTAGGACACCCCAACCTTGAGCATAGGAGAAAAGAGAGGGAGAGAGGGGAGGCGTGGAGACTTTATGGGCTGATTGCTTGGAGGCTTGATTGCTCCTAAAAAAGCCAAAGAGGTGGTCCCTTTAAATAGGTCTTTAATTGAAGTCCTAACCAAACTCCAATTTTTGTTCAAAGAGGACACCTAATCTCATTAGGATTTCTTCTTTTGATCCCTTAGGCCTTATCATTAGTCCTTATCAAGAAATGGGAGGGGTGCCAGCTATTGGCACCCATAAGGTATCCTCAAGCCAAAAGAAGATGGGCATGCGCCCTCTCCATGCTATCCAATAGCCCATGCCTGAATCAGGTTTAAGGGGCATGGTCCTTTAATTCTTTCACATGTGATGCACCCAATTTGATCAAATCAAATGACACAATAAAGCTTGATCCAAAGCATGTTGGTGTCCAATAATTGAGCTCCTTGAACTTAATTCCAAATCCAATTTGAATTTGATCTAATGCATGTAATTTACTTGATTTAATTCTTATCAAATAAGGGATCCAAATCCAAAGAGGAATTGGATTTAACCATATGCTAACAAGATTTTTTAAATCCAATAAGATTTCACTAAATCCTAATTTAATTAGGACTTCACGAGTCTAATTGGTCAATCCAAATTAATTTTTTATTTGTGTGATCCCATAGGTTCAATTCTGATTGGTAGTGAGATATACCATGATCTCTATCACGATATCATTGAAATATTTTTCAATAGATCAGAATAATTTACTCTAACTCAACAAGAATTATCGATCTAAAATGATCCTAGTAAGCTTTCACAATCTATCAATGACATCTAGCAGTATGTAACGGCAACCCAGCAGAACCAAAAAGAATCTCAAGGTGTAGTACCTGTATGATTTAGTTCTTTATCGTGAGTCCCGACTTGATGACAGATCTTGGATAAATCATCAAATCTCAATATCAGTCATATAATAGATTCAATCAGCTCAAATCCAAAAGTGATTCATATAAAAACTTCTTTCCATCAATCATACTACTGTGACCACAAACTTAAGGACTCAGCTTCTTAAATTTCATAGGACTACTCCTCTTTTTCAAGATCGATAGATTCAATCTAGATGCGTATTCTGCTCTTATAGTGGATCAACTGTCACCAACATACATTATAAGGACTCAAGTGGCTAAGAGGCTATGTTTATATGTAGTCAAACTCCAGCAGCCTCATTGTAAGCAATTATGACACCGCAGGTCAAAAGACTATTCATACAACTACAGCATGAAAATGATCACTGACAATTGAGTAGAAATCTGTGTGATCTCTCATATGGTCAGACTCAGTATTAGTTGTTCTCTAACAACTATCTGTACTTACCGCTTAGTATCTCTACACTGTAGATTAGAGACTCATCTATCCTAAAGGAAGTGATCTGTGCATCGATCTATCCAGATCGATCACCATCTTCATGATGATACTACAATCGAGAGTAATTTAAGAATTAATTATATATGTCTCTAATTCTCAACTCTTTGAGAATATATATCTTAAGCATTAATTCTTTGAACGATTCAAGAACATATCACACTTGAATGAAAATAAAACTATCCTTTATTGATCAAATCAATATTTAAGTATAAATTTATGTCCTAAAAAATATAATGTGTCAGCCATATTGGCTTCTAAAATATACATTCAACAAAATTTACCTTACTTGACTGATTGATTTTGATGATTTCTCTTGTGTTAGCAATAATCTTATTCTATGACTTAAAAGTTTTTGATGTATTGATTTTTATGCTCTCTTTCATATGTCATTATAATTATTTTAAGCATATGTTTACTTTAAATTCAACATACAACTCATATCATAATATTAATGGAGAAACTTAAATTAAAATGAGCTTAATGGCATATAAAAATATTTGAATGCAAAACTCTCAAATTAATTTTTGATATTTTCATAAGATATATAACTATTGAAATATATCAAAATTATATGATTCAAAAAATATCAAGATAAGTCATCAATTCATAAAAGATTGCATACTTGATGTTGTAGACTTACATTGCATATCAATTTGATCCTTAAGGATTTGAATATCCCCTAATTGAACCTAAACATTTAAAGCCTTTATCTAGTTTTTTTAATTTGTTCTTATCTGATTTAATTATTGAAAACCCCCCCCTAATTGATTAATTTTTGATTGTCTTAATAGATTTAAATATCTTTCTTGATCATTAATTTGATCATCTTTTGATCCCTATTTAATTTGAGTCATAATTCTTTCAAAATCCTCTTCTACTAATTTCGAAACCACCCTATCCTTCTACCTAGTTTGGGCCTTCATCTTAGGATTACGATGACCTATTCTTGCTTAGGATGCCAGCATTCATTTCTTAAATCTTTAGTGATCTTAGCAATCTACTTTTTGATAGAGATAGCTCTCATACATAATATAAGTCTTCATGCTTTTACCATTTGTTATGATCATATTTTGCAAATTAATGAAATATAATCTTTCCTTAAAATACAATGTACGTACTTGATGCCCTTACTTATGTTTAGTTGCTTAACTGAATATTTGTCTGGTTTATGAAACTAAAGAGGAGAAAATATTTTATTGCAAAACTTATTCTTTAAAATTGAACAAATGAGCATGTTTTGAAAGAAAAGGAGAAGAATTAGAAAAATTAAATTATGTTGCATTTATTATGAAAAATAGAGGTAGAAAATATTCTTGAAATATTAAAAAAGAATCATTTTGATACTTAATAAAATAAAATTATTGATAATCATTTATCTCGATCAATTTATATATTCTTGTTGTTCTATTTATTTGAGTTATTTTTGAAAATCATTTTTGAACTCAAAAAAAGAGATTTATTGATAAACTTATGTACTTTGCTTATCTTGATTTAATCATATAAATTTATTTGAGCATTTTTGTTATTGTATTTGATGCGTGTCGTAGCATATCAAAATTAATCCTACTCACTACTATGTAGATAGGATGAGTAGGGATCGTATCCGTCAGAATCTTAGTCGATTGTTTTGAAAATACAAAAGAAAGAATAATAGATTGTAAGAAACTAAGAAAGAAGTATGAAATTATAATAAATTATTTTTATTAATCAATAAAAAATATATATATAAAAAAAATAAATTATGATACAAGATAACTAAATCAAGTTGATCTTCTAGCTACGTCCGGTAGTGATGTGCTTCCTTAAATCTTTTCGTCTTCCTCCGTGCAGATAACGGCAGGATGGTTGAAAGGCTGGGTACAGAAACTTCTAGAAAGAAAGGTAGATAGAAGAGGGTCTGTAGAAGAGAAATGATAGCGGCATTAGGATTAGGACCTCTCTTAGATTTTTTGGGATGTGAAAAAAGAATCTGTGGAGGAATATGGTGTCGTGCTAGGGTCAATACCTCTTCTAGACTTATGGAGAAGAGAAAGAGAAAGAGAGAGAAGCTTGAAAAAACTTAGGGTTAGCTTGATTGGAAAAGATAGAGGCGTTGGGGTTCTATTTATAGAGTGGAGAGGTTAAAATTTCAAGAAAGAGAGGTGGAAACATGAATAAGGATCCTTAGATCTTCATGAAGAGTGATCTTTTAATCTGAGCCTTTGAGATTTAAGTCATGTTCACACTTGGTTCTATTTATCTTCTAATTTGAACTTTTGATTGGAGAGGTCACTTTTTGACCCTTGATCTTTAAGTCACGTTTACACTTGAATGGGAGCTGGTTGCCTGGTTCACTCAAATCTGCTCCGATTTGAGTCCAATTTGAATCGTATGAACCTAAACTTTCCATCACCTACAAAATAGACTAGAGAGCATCAAATTTTAATAAAATAACATCAATTATTATAATATTTAGTACCTCTAGTGACTTAAATTAAGTATTCATCATTGTTCATGTGATTTTTTTAGAGAAAATATTTTTTAACATAAAAAGAGAACTATTCATATTTTATATGTTTTAATCATACCATCAATTTTAGATAATTAATTGGTATCAAAAAATTATTTTTGATCTGAAAAAAATTATTAATGAACATTGATATTTTGCTCCGATTGATTGATATCGAAAAATAGATTTAAAAAATACTCTTCTTGAATCTTTTGAAGTTGACATCAAATAAATATTTCAAGAAAATTATCATTTATCTTTAAAGTTGAATATTTAAAGAAGATTTTAGTTTTATTCAATTGGTATTATATATCCTTCTATTTGTCATGGATTTTATTAATCTATTTTTTGACAAAAATGGAAGAATATCTTTATCTCAAATCTAATTTTGCAAAGCTATATTATTGATAACACATCATTTGAGATAAATCCAAGAAATTAATATGATTTTTGAACTTAATTACTTAACACTTATTATGAAAAGGATGAGATGATCTTTTTAAAGAATAACTAATTTTTTTTAATTGAATGATTGACTGATATCAAAACTTTTTGATTTGAATCAATATATCTTTATCACTTCAAAATTAAATAATTGGTATCAATTTTTTTTTGAGAAAGTTACCATTTCAGAAAAAAATCTAGTATCAAGTTGAATTTGAAACATTCTTTCATATTTTATTACAATTGATTATTTCAAGAAATATATTTAACATATATTTTTTAAAATTTTAATTGGTATCATAATAATTACTATTTGATTTGATTTTTAAAATAATTAGTATCAAGAAGATTAATTTTTATAATTGGTATCAGACAACCTAGTTTTGTTTTATACTCTATTGCTTTATCTCTTGATAAAAAAAATAATATCTTATTTTAAGTTTATTTTACTTTGATACCATGTTTTGCTTTAATATATTCTTGATATGATGTTATTTGAGATAAATTAACAAAAATTGATATCATTTCTGAATTTAAGTGTTTGATGCTTTTCAAGGAAAGAAAGAAATAACTTTTGAAATATTGAACTAATTTATGAAAATTTATTATTCTGAAAGTTTATCCTTTTAAATCTTTGAAGTTCAAAGCTATTTTATAACTAAATTTGAGAATCTTTTAATGCATCAACTATATTCAGAAAATGAGAGATATATTTTTCAATCTATATTGATCAAAAAAAGAAGATAATTCTTTTTGGATAGTTGCTATTTGAATTAAATCTCAAAATATTTGGTATCAAGAAGAATTAAATTAATCATTAAAAAAAAAAAACTACAAACTTCTTTCAACTGGTATCAAGCAAAATTTCTCAAGAATATTATTACTATTGGTATCATGATTCTCATAATTGATATCAAATAGTTTATCCATGTCTTAAATTCCATCGCTTTATCTTTTAGCAAAAGAAAAGTATACTATGCATCAAATCTGAATTTCATGACTATATTCTTGCTATTATATCATTTGAGATAAATTTTTGTGATATATTTTTGAGTGCTTTACTTTAGTATCAAATAAGTATTCTTAAGACTATATTGTTCGAAAAGTTTCATCTCTATTGAATCTTTAAAGCTTAAGATATTTTTGTTGGAATTCAGAGTTTGTTGCATGTATATATATTTCAAAAATTTTATTTTCTAAACACTGCAGCGGAGAATAAAATTAAAATATTTTTAATCTGCATTATGCATGTATGAAAATATAAAACCACATGGATCTATCTCATATACTGAAACTGATATATGCTGAAATTCAGATTGTGATCAAATCACATACCTGTTTCGTAATTCTTTTCTTTGAATCTGGATCTGAAAGAGAATAGGTTCTCTCTTAGCCGCACAAGTATCTAACCTCTACAAGTATCCACTTGGGATCAGCCTGGAATAACCCTCTTTAATCTAAATTTGGTTCTCCCAAAATTCTGCATGCTGAATCTGAACGAAACTTGGACGCGATCAATGCTTGATTTTCTCCTTGATCTTCTTCTTTCCCTATTCTCTAGAGTTTCTCCTTGCTATGTGCTGCTACCAGATGCTAGGAACCAGCAAGGGGCAGCATCCAAGCATTTTGGGCATGGAAATCCTTGGGACGTGCGTCCCAATGAAGAGGCGTGTAGAACGCCCAAGAAAGAAAAGGGAGAGGAAGAGAGGGCGTGGGGAGAGCCTTTGAGTGTGAGGGACTACTGATTTGGATCCTCTAGAGACCTTATGGGAGGTCCCTTTAAATAGACATAAGGATTGAATCCTATTCAATCTCATAATATAAGTCCTACTTGCATTAGGATTCCTATTAACTTAAGTTATCCAACTTACATTAGGAAGCCCATTAGGCGCCAACAATTGGAGCCCTTGCACCCATAATTAGACACTCTAAAATACACCCAAGAGACACCTCATAAGAGAACTAAAAGCCCTCTAATCAATGGATACATCCAACTTGATCAAATCAAGGTGGCACCCAAGAATAACTATCAAAAAATTAATTAAGAATTTACACCCTTAATTTATATGGTTCATAACCTTAGACACCCAACAATTGGAGTCTTATGAATCTTATTCATATAGGTTATTAGCAGGTAATTAAGTTAGAATTATCTTATCAAATAAGTAATCCCAACTGAAAGAGGAATTAGGTCC
>KE505316.1:143840-153881 GCA_000441515.1 Elaeis oleifera | reverse complement strand
TCGGGATCACGTCTCCCCTCTAGACACCCTTACTGAGCTTCGCCCGCCGAGCTCAGACTCACCGACAGGCCACTATAAACCCCATGCACGCCGCACCACTTCCGCAATAAATCCCACGCGGCTCCATCATGCTCTGGCCAGTCACGACAACGGACATCATTCCATTCTCCACAACAGGCCCACGCGGCAAGACGTAACGATGTCCACGTCTCTACTCCACTACCCTCCGCAATAAACTCCTGAACGGCCCACTACCAGACGGTTACAGGCGTCGCCATCAAGTCCGTTACGCCCTCTGCCTATAAATAGGCCCCCAGATACGTTATTCTCTAAGCTCTAGTCTCTATCTAAAAACTCTGCTAAAATCTCCGTTCGAGCTCTCCATTCTTGTTGAGGTAGAGAACTGACTTGAGCATCGAAGGGTCTTGCCGGAGCAACCCCACCTCCGGTTTAGACTTCTTTTGCAGGTCCCAGCGGCGACCGCGGCACCCTCGACTCCAGCGTCTCCGACGCCGGCGGATTTTTGCAGCAACAAGTACCATTGGGTCGCTGTCGCCATAGTCTCTGCTTGACTTACCGATGTTTGTATATACTATTTTATTAATAAAAAAAATATACTATTTTACAATTGAAATATGTAAAATTTTGCAACTAGAATATTTTTAGTTCTTCTTCTAACAAAATATTCTAAAAATATGATTAACAAGCTATATATTGCTCTTGTATTAATTTTTGCATCTCTATCTCCCATCTACACAGTTTTTTAAACCAAGTAGATTCTATTTAAAAAAGCCTCTGCTCATTTCTCATTCACATCTGCAACCAATTTTAAAAAAACAAAGAAGAGTAGAAGACAAACAAAAATAAAATTGATACTGTTTTTCTTCACTTCCCTTATTTTATCCCTCTTATTCTAATTCTATAAATTTAATTAATTTTATCATTGATTGTACGTATTTTTTTTTAATACAAAATGAATGATCACACCAATTTGATGCGAAAACAGTCCAAAAAATCAAGATACACAAAATTCTGTAAGATCTGCAGTCAATCACCATCAAATCTTCATAGTCAGTCATCGAAATGATCAGCAACAAAAGTCATCATCTAATCTGCTGTAGTGTTCACCTTTCGGAAGACATACCAAACTCGCACCGCAACAACTTAACAAAGAACAGTCCAAATATCTCGGATGAGTGATAAATCTCGAACTGTATGATGCCTCTCTGAATCTAAAAGATAACAGTAGTAGAATCACCCTTCAATAATACGTCCCCTTTTTATTTAAAATAGAAAACCCCGTAATACTCATATATTTAAAATTAAATAATTGCATCCAACTCATGCTACGTCCGTGAGCATCCACGCCATGATCATGTCTCACGCATTTCAAACTCCTCTTACCATACTTTCTCGCATTGCAAATGTAATTTTATTTTTTTGTGGGATAGAGCCAAGCAATGCCAAAACTTTCAGCCCACCAAACATGTAACCAACGACATTGGCTTCCAAGCTGAGCCTTGTCGGGACAACCTGCGCCTCAAAGTACGCATATTTTTAATTAATTTAGAGTAGATTACAAAAATTTTCTTGACATTTATATGTATTTCATTTACATACAATGGCCCATAAAATATATACTTGCACCATTAAATTAATGGTGTTAGTAAAATTATTTATCTAATATAAAAAGTAGAAATTGTTCTTAAGTGGGGAGAAGATGATACATATTTTTTTATATCTTTGGATGGCTATTTTTCTGATATGATATTTAAATCTCATTTAAAATTAATAATTTAATTAATTATTAAATATAAATATAATTTATCAATAATCTCAATGTAATTTTTATAATTTAATTCTTTGATTTATTTTGAAAGTGTTTAAGTTCAAATCCACATCCTCCTCCTCAGCATTGATCCCTTGCACACCAATGACGAAACACACGAAAGACCTCGGAATCTACCGCCATATATCAGAACGAATGCACGACTCTTGAACAAGTCGAGAATCCAACTATGCCTTCAGATCGCCGAAATACGAGATCTGACGGCTCCAAATCCTCATACCAGTATACCTGTCCCTGCTGTTCCTACAGGGACAGGTGAAAACCCTCCGATCTCTCGCATAAAATTCTTATGCGGTTAAAGCTACAGATCTGGGGCTTTTCTATCAACGCGATCTACCAACGGTTTAATTTGAAGCGATGAATGGCCGAGCTAGCATCCGCACAAAATTTTTATATGGGTACGGATCTGCCTTGAATGTGTGGGATAACGCGGCGGAATGACTTCTAACAAGTAGGGTTTCCGGGACCTTCCTTTGCCTCAATATAAATAAATCCCTTCCCTCTCCTGGTCATTGTTCTATTCTTCCCATCTCGGAGAGAAGAGATAGAGAGAGAGAAACGAGTTCTAGGGTTTTCCCTACGCGATTCGTTTAGGTAAGGGCCTCCTACTCTTCTTCAATTGCTTCCTGTCGATCCGATCTCGTTTTCCATTGCTTATGTCAATTATTTGCTTGTTCCTGGATTCTGTGGGCCTAATAGTTGTGCTAGTTGTAGGTTTTTATGTAGGGATTTTGGATCGATTTGCTCTTTGGAGCGATTGGTTTTGATTGTAATTTGTTTATTTCTGATCTTTGTTGTACGAGTATGGTTTGATTATCGTATTCTTTTAGACGGTGGACGGTGGATTGCTGGAAATTCATGACTTGATTAGCATTTGTTTGATTTACAGGTTTTTAGTTTGATTCTGAGATTGGTATGCTTTTTTTTTTTGGTTCAAGCAGTCTGTTGCCGATACTTATCTCTGTGTATGATTTTGATTTGATGTGATATGTGTGTATAAATATATATGTAGGATTTGACATGATAATTATAGTTTGATTATAATTTGATCATTTTTTTTTGGTATAGCTTAATGGATCGTTTATGAGCGTTGAGTTTTCTTATAATCAGATTAGTTTTAATACCAGCTTCCAACTCTTTATTTTTTACCCATTTGTTCTTATATTGTTAGTGTAACTCGGCTAGCATTTTGAGTTGGAACTCTTGATCCAAGCAGCCTAGTTTTGATGGATAGGGTTTGCTTTTTCTTAGTTTGATTGTTTATATTATTATGGGCAAATAAGTTGAAGCTTGAACTTCTTTAAATCGGCCAATTCTTGGCATACAGATAGTTCCATTTTAGTTATGGATGTCAGTTGGGGTTTTGGATTTGATCACTCTGCCTCAACTAATGTTTGATCTAATTTAGCAGTCTGCAATATATTTTGTTGTTTTATTTCATTCCACATTTCTGCTATTGCTTATATATATATATATGTGTGTGTGTGTGCGTGCGTGCGTGCGTGCGTGCGCGCGCGCGATGGAGGAGACTAGGCAATGATAGAACTTTTAAGGAAGGTATTTAGTTGTCATCTTTAAGCCTTGGTGATTAATGAGGGCAGGACTTAGTGCAACAGTAAGGTTGCTCCATCATCACCTAGGTGTCATGGGTTTGAAATATGAAAACAGTCTCTCTGCACACAGGGGCAAGACTGTCTATATCAGACCCTCCTTAGACCCTGTGGTGGCAAGAGTCTCGTGTAACGTGGATTGTCCTATTTTGGTGATCGGTTTATGAGAAGTCATTGTATGATGCGACTATGTTAGGTTTTTATTGCCTATTGACATGCATGCAATTGATGATTGGAGTCTTGAGCTGCTCCAATTTGTTTTATCTCTATCACATATGAATTTGTGAAAAAGCATGACCATTTTAGGAAAGTGCCACCTTACCAATATTTTATGGACGATGGTGTATGTGTGTACTTTTGGTAGGGTGTAAATGAGCTGAGCTGACCTATGATTGGGCAAAGTGAGCTTTGATTTCTTTTTGCAGGACAAAGTGTTTAGGCATGCCTATATAAAATATTGAGCTTTGAGTCATGCTTGAGCTTGTCTTATTAATTAACTGAACATGCTTAGACAAGCCCATTATCAATCAAAGCCTGATCTGATCTTGCAGCTTAGTCTTTGAATCTGTGTTTGTTGATCCGCAATTGATATGTTCAACATACTTATCTATATCCCAATTGTATTAAAAAGTGATAATTTCACATTTTGGAATATTCTTCTAGGGGTCTTCTGTCAACTTATTAGACAAAACACCCTTTTACATTAAATCTAAGTGTCTTGTAAAAATGATGATGACAAACAGAAAGAAAAATTGCAAGTGGAACTTGAATGCATGTGCCCCATCTAACATATAAGCTCCCTTTCTCTCATAGGTTTTGGTTGCATTGGAGTTAACGTCGAAAGAAAAGAAAAAAAAAAAAGGAAAGGAAAAATCTTCGGCAAGAAAACACTGTCCAAGGCTTGAGCTCCAACACACCCTGCCCGCCCCACCCCACCCCAACAAAAAAAAAAAAAGTAATTCCATTATTTTGATTGTAATCAAATAATTTCTTTTCTTTAGAAAAATGTTAGTTTGTCTCAATTTGCTAAGAATTCCCCATTGGGAAAATCCTGATGCATTGTACAAGCCCAAGGAGAAACTTAAGCGATGTGACTTTTCCTTCTTTTTGTGGGCTGCCTTCTTGACTATTTCATGTTGAAAAACTCTTTTTTTTTTTTTTATTTGAGATGATTGATCATAGTTTTAGTTGAGAATGAGTTCTCCTGTATAAGGTTGCGGCTTTGTTTCATGGAACTCATGATATTGTAATATTTGTGGCATGTTATCTTGTTGACCTGTAATACATGATTTTTGTTGGTGTTTGATCCATAAGACATTGCAAGGAATTATTCATATGTCATTCAATGAAGAACTTTGTCAAACGTATTTTGAGTGCATTTTATGTTCTTCAGAATAAAGCCTTCAGACTTTTAAAATTAAATTGCAACGATACATGCATAGCAGGTATTCGTGACATTCCATAAAAAGTATTATTCTTTACCCAGAAAAGTCTTATTTCATTTAAGCATATTCTTAATATCTGCTTTTAGGAGAATGTAGAATAACTAACCTCTGGATTGTTCGTATTTGGAGACACTGCTTTCTTGCTACAAGATAGCAATTTTGCCAAACACATTGGAGGTGCAGATGGCTTAGGTAATCTTCAATTTAATCCAGGTCATTGCTGAGCCATCCCAAATCTAAACTATAATCCTATCTAGTAATTAATCTAAACCTAAACTTCAATCAAGTTAGCCTCTGGTATATTTAGATCCAATCTTGTTGAAACCAAAGAGACTTGATATTACGCTACAGTCAAGTCAAAATTAAGGCCAAACCCAAATCATTGGTGTCTGAATTTCAGTAGCTACTATGCTATGTTTCTTTAACATAAATGCTTCATCTGTTTGTATTTCTGTATGGATTGCCATCTTGTAAGCACTTTAAATCTTGATACCATAAGTTTGGGGTAAGATTGCTGATTGCTTCATAGCTGTGAAATTGCTTTAAGATCAAACACCTCCTATAAATCTCAACTTCATAAAATTAAATTATAAAATCTAGAACAAGGATAAAATTGTGAATTTGAAATTAAAATCTAATTTTAGGTAGCATCAGAAGTGGCTTTAAATAGGAATACTTGGTGGATTAGGATTTATAAAGCCAACCCAGATAGTTGGAAAGGCTAGATGGTTATGGTTCTGGTAAATTAAATCTCCAGATGTAATGTTAATGTTTTCTTTACTTACCTACTTTTGAGAATGGTTCTAATTTTGGGTCATTGAGCAATATTTGACTTAATGATTCTGGTCATTAATAATTGCATTAGTAGTCTTATGGATTAACTTCACAATTTTGACTACCGTGTCTTCCTAGAACCTTTTTTAACAGGATGCCAAGTTAGAGATGATAAATGTGGGTCTTCTGCACGCTGAATAGCTTGATTTAGTATCATGGTGTGACTGCATGGAGTAGTTTGTTTTACATCTTATTCCATATTCTTTGTCGTCTTCCATCCTTTTTAGTATAGTGTCATGTGATCCCCATTGTTTTCAGTATTTGCTTTACATAATCTATTTGATGGATAACTTTTTTTAAAAAAAATTATTCTGGTTTTGCAGGATTTATTTACTTTTAAAGAAGGCTGTTTTCGATCTTACCTTTCTTACCTGTCAAAGTGGAGAGTGTGAAGTGCCGGACATCTTTATGTCTGAACGGGACTCCTTTTACTTGGGATTAATTGGGTTGCTTGGAGAATACTGCCTACATCCAGAAAAAGCACATACACTCTTTGGATAGAGTTGGTTGCATGCATCTCGAGCCATTTCCAGATTCTGCACTAATTCAAGGTTGCGGCTGGGAGCAACCTTTTCCTCTTGCCTCTGATCAGTTCTGTAGCGAAGAAGCAAGTCACTCATCATCACTTACTTCTGCATCAATCCCTACCTCCAGCATTTGCTACATCTGACATCACCACTAGTCCCTACGATTGGTTTCTTGGGCAAAGATGGCTTTGCAGAATATTGGTGCCTCAAACAGTGATGATGCCTTCTACAGGTACAAGATGCCAAAGATGATAACCAAATAGAAGGTCGTGGAAATGGAATCAAGACCAACATCGTGAACATGGTGGACATCGCAAAGGCTTTGGCAAGGCCTGCCTCCTACACCACAAAATATTTTGGGTGTGAGCTTGGTGCACAGTCAAAGTTTGATGTGAAAACTGGTACTTCAATTGTCAATGGGGCTCATGACACTGCCAAACTAGCAGGGCTGCTTGAGAACTTCATCAAAAAGTATGTGCAGTGCTATGGTTGCGGGAATCCTGAAACTGAAATAGTAATCACCAAGTCCCAGATGATCACCCTCAAATGTGCTGCATGTGGCTTTATATCAGATGTGGACATGAGGGACAAGCTCACATCTTTTATTCTGAAGAACCCACCGGAGCAGAAAAAAGGATCCAAAGACAAGAAGTCAATGAGGCGGGCAGAGAAAGAGAGGCTGAAGGAAGGTGAAGCTGCTGATGAAGAACGGAAGAAATTGAAGAAAGAGATGAAGAAGAAGGGTGCTGTATCATCCAAAGAAGGGGCAAATCCAAAAGCTGCTACTCGAAAGAAGCAGGCCTCGGGGTCTGATGAGGATCATTCTTCACCAGCTGGCAGCCAGTCTGGTGATAACGAGGTGGCTGAAGAAGGTGATGATGATGTCCAGTGGCAGACTGATACATCTCTTGAAGCAGCTCGCCAACGCATCCAGGAGCAGCTCAATGCCGTGACTGCTGAAATGGTCGTGCTTTCCACTACTGAGACAGACAAGGAAGAGAAGAAACCTAAAAGGAAAGAAAGAGGAAGCTACAAAAAACGGAGCTGTAGAAGCATTGGAGAAATCTAACACCCATGACCGGTTGGTTAAAGAGATCAAAGGTAAACTGAGCAAGGGGTCAACACCAAGTGAGCTTGTGTCCTTTCTAGGTTCGGTGACTGGCTCCCCTCAGGAGGTAATGAATGCACTTTTTGAAACCCTCTTCAAGGGTGTGGGAAAGGTTTGCTAAGGAGGTGGCCAAGAAAAGAACTACCTTGCTGCTGCTGTGCAGGATGAGGGATCCCAGTTGCTTCTGCTCCGGGCTATTGAGGCCTTCTGTGAGAAATGTAGTGCTGATGCGGTGAAAGAGGTGGCTTTAGCTGCAAAGTTTCTCTATGATGGGGATATGCTGGAGGAAGAATGCATTGTGCAGTGGTACAAGGAAGGTCTTGCTGGCGTCAAAAAGAGCTCTCCGGTTTTGAAGAACATGAAGCCTTTTGTCGAATGGCTTCAGAGTGCTGAGTCAGAAACGGAAGACGAGTAACTACATGCCTCCAGCAGTTTAGGCTTTTCAATATTCTTGGGTTTCAGACTGTTAATCAGGATTTCTGGTACTTTCGATACTTTGGGGAGTCTATATTTTCTAGTGCTGCTTGTTCTATTGTCTGTGTTGGTGTTGGATTCTATATGTTCTGGTATTGCTATCCTAGTCTGGTTGTTATAAGAGTCTTCTGCACGGACTTGTCTTTGTGCAATTAAATAATAAACATCTTTGACCTTGATTAACTGGCTTGACTAGTTTGGCTCGGGGACGGGTTGGTATGCTCTAAATTTGGTTTGCAGGTGGTGTGAAGTTCTAGTTGCTGATGATTTTTATTGCTCTTGGTTCCTGCAACTACAGTAATGCTGACTTGGATCTATGGAAGGCATGCCCTGAATGAATTTTGTTTGGTAGGTGCTGTGTCCGTTTTCCTTTCTTTCCTCTGCAGATGCTTATATTTTACAACGCTCTGGGCTCAGGGCAACTATTGAGGATATGGTTATGGAAGTTCCTCTAATGGCTGCGAAACCACATGCTCTTTTAATGGATTTGAATGGCCATAAATGGTACTGGTTATTAAAATTATGTCAGTGATTTACTTCTCAAAGACCCAAAAAAGGGTCAAAGTGGCAATTTTGAAATGATTTTATGATGAATAGAGGTATCATGGTCCTTCTTGTTGGCTTAATCGTTGGTTGATGTGGTCTTTTGTTTGTTCTAGGCTGTAAGTCAATGAAATCTAGAGCTTTTTCTGGAGTGCAATTGGACATCAAATAAAAGTGAAAATAGCTTCTTCTTCTTTTTCAATCTTTGTGGGAAATATCTTTTTCGGCCATGGGTGGATGCTAGAAAGTAAACACTTCAGCTTATGCCCCATCATGGTTATGGTCGATCGGGAAGGTTCCGATGTTCAAAACATAACCTTAGTGAGGATGGAGAAAGAAGGAAAGAGAGAGAGAGAGAGAGGAGGCATGTCATTTTCATCAATACTGCTTGCAAAGTAGAGATTTGCTCCGAATACGAGGCAATCAGTATCTCTCTTCTAACACATCTTTAGAAGAGCAAACATGGCTTTTCACATATTTTCTATTTTTCTAATTCATCCTTTTCCTAGTGTACAGTTTCACTTTCGTCTTTGTTTTTTGCTTTTGTTTTTTGTGATATAAGCAGGCGATCATACCATTCTGATATGAATACAGTTCAAAAATTTAAATATAAAATATTAGTAGTATCGGTAGACAGTCGTCATCTTGGCACTGTTCGCCTACGTGTTGAACAGATATTACAGTGGAGTGACGAAGCGACCTCCAGATATTATGGAGCAGTGGATGAGCTTTCAAATGCCTCGTTTTGTCTCAGATCCAACCTATGACTGTGGCAAAGTCATCTTTAATGACGATCATGTTCGCCCACAGCTCCTTTGCATAAATGATGCCCATCCAAATGGCATGGAGCTTCGAGGACAGATAGCTTGTAAAGATGAGAGTCCTCTGCAGAGCCTCGGATAACATAGCTTGCACCATCTCTACCCTCTTTAATACTGCCGTCAAATTTGATCTTGATAAATCCCGAGAAAAGAAATTTTCAAGAAATGAAAAGAACCTTCCAGATCGCTGTAGGCACAGCAAGGGAGTCCTAGGATCTTGGGATGACAAGGGATATGTTGGCAATGTCAAAACGGCTGTACTCAGCCAAATAGCAAGCTTTCTCCAATATCCAATGTGCAGGTACTATCTCGGTTTTGAAGCTCAGACTATTTCTGGACAATCAAATCTGATAAGCAATTTACACCAATCTACTATCCAGGATGTATCTTTGATCATACTTTGATGGATCGCATCTAAGAAGAAAAAAAATCAAGAGCTACAATTTATCCTTCAAGGCTGACCACTCGCCATCCCCTAAATCAAATACATCATCCGGCAACAAAGCAAGGCATGCTTCATTGACTCATCCTCTAGCTCGCAAGTTGGACAGTCAATCAGAAGCTTCATATCTGTATTCCTAAGAAAAGTCCATGTCAGCAATCAGCCTCAAGCAATCTTCATTTTCTCTTTCTTCTTTCCTCCTTTCCCATGCGTGCATATGGTGTTTGTTGGGTATAAGATACCCCCAGCCGAAGTTCGTAAGAAGCCGACCGTCCCGGAACTCTTTCGACTTCCGACTTTGTGCAACATCTTTTCGAACTTCTCCAACAGCCGAGCTTCAATAATGTTCCCAAACTCCTCCGACGAACGAACTCCCACAACGCCTTCT
>KE505316.1:123733-143016 GCA_000441515.1 Elaeis oleifera | reverse complement strand
GAACGGCCCACTACCAAGCGGTTACAGACGTCGCTGTCAATCAGTTACGCTCTCCGTCTATAAAAAGGGATCCCCAGATACGTTCTTCTCTAAGCTCAAAACTCTATCTCGAAACTCTGCAAAAATTTTCATTCAAGCACTTCATTTCTGTTGAGGCAGAGTACTGACTTGAGCGTCGGAAGGTCTTGTCGGAGCACCTCCAACTCCGGTTTAGACTTCCTTTGCAGGTCTCAACGGTGACCGCGACTCCCTCGACTCCAGTTCTCCGACGCTGGCAGAATTTGCACCAACAGTGTTTATTTATCCCACCACAATCCACATCTGCTCCCTCCCAGCTTCAAAATCAATTCACCCAACAAGAGGTTGGCTGGTGGGTCCCTGTTAAAAAGGTGGACCCAAATCCGAATATAGAAAGCTAGGAGCCGAGAACAGGTATTTTTATTGGTTGGCTAACCAGCTCACACATAATTTTCCCGTAGCAACAAAGCACGCATCCTTCGCCCATCTTCTCATCATATATTCCACTACTCTAATTTCCTCTACCTTCCTTGCAAATAAGCAAAGAAGGGCATCTTTCAGTGCGCGGAGCTGGACTTTACAATGAAAATAGAAATAGATGGCTTCCATTCCAAATATTTGATGGGAAGAAATCCAATTCCTATTTCAATTTCAAGAGGAAATAAAAATACCTTAATCCCTTAGAATTCAATCTTTGTTTCTTTAAGATTCGAACTTCATTCTAACTTCGATTGAACCAAACATGTCCACGATACGGTCTTTTCGGTTTCTATTCTAATTCATTTTGATTCCGATTGCAAACCAAATGCATCCAAAGTATCAAATGTCCTTGAGTGCCATCTTGTATCATCACAGCACAAGGAAGCCCACCTCTCCTCTTGTTATTCCATATTTTGTCGACCTCCTTCCCCTTCTGTATCTTCCACCAGACCTTCACCGTTTCAGCTGATTCCTCCTCCACCTCTTCTCTATGCTACAACTACCGGCGGAAAGAATGATATAAAAAATCGACCACTTCGAATTGGATCCTCTGGAAATAAACCCAGCGATAACCAGCAGGAAGTTATCGCTAACGCAGCACGCGGTCAAGATGGAGGACTGAAGAACACCATCGCTCAAAACGAGGATATCAAAACTCAAATGTAGCATGGCCTAGGTGGTGGGCTAGGGCAGATGTCATAGGGGCTTGCCCATGGGAGAGGAGCTTAGATCCAATTTGTTATTACTAAATAAAAGATTTCTTTATTTGTCAAGAGTTATTTATGTATGCCGTAACTTGGTCCGTTCAAGAGTCTCTTGGCTGTGCTTTCTGTCCTGTCTCCATATCTCTATCAGAGAGTTTGTGGTATATGCATGCAAAGGTCAGTTAAAATCAGTTCGTGTTTTTTTTTGGGTAAAGTTTGTGTTATGTTTGTCTCCTTTGTTTGTACATCCAAGTTCCTTCAACTAAAGGAAACAAGTTGGAGAGCGCTTTGTTAAAAAGACTCTTTGGATTGTCCCTGTAGGCAGGTTGTTGGGATATGCACACTTCATTAGGATGTGGTAAATTTGCATTGCTTTCTTCATTATCGAGCTCTCTCTGATTCCATGTTTAAAATGATTTGCTGGTTTCAGTCGTCAGTGATGGTTAAACTCTTGCACTATTCCCGCTTTTCTTGGCTAAATGATTATCAGTATAATTCTTTGGTGAGCATTATCAGTATAATTCTTCATAAATAAAGCAAATAACAGGTATTCACTTATTCTCGAACTATACATTGCTCAAAAAAAACTATTCTTGAAGTATACAAAGATTCTAATCTATTATACATCCTTATTAACTTAACAAGCGTTTATGGGTTACAATTTACAAACTTAGTGGTGGCATTTTCTAGCCAAGTATTTAATATTACTCTATTCTATTTTTTTGCATGGAATTTTTTTGTAGAAGATGGTATTTCTCATTTCTAAATAAATAATACAATATGAATGATTTTTGTAATCTGTCATTTCTCGTTTTCCTCCATTCTTCCAACTATTAAGCTTCTTGGTATGTATTTTTCCCTTTCCTTCTTTTTATTTCTCTTTCTGAGATGTATTCCTTTTATCATGTTCTGTAGCTCACATTAGCACCTGGCATCCATAATTCATGAATGAAGTACATTTGGCCATTAAAATCATCTATACTATATTAGTAAAATGAAAAACACCATTTCAAGGGGAAATGAAGTGTCGACACTTAAGATCACTAGCAAATGCCATGTAGGATTACACATGACATATAGGATTAGATGGTTGTCGACTTTATAGTGTTGTATTACTCAAGTGCAAAAAGGTCAATATAAATGTGTCAAGTGTATCAATTACTCCGATGACTTGATCAATACATATCTCCTTGAAAACACAAATATCTCTTAGTTTTCTCAAAAGCCTTTCTATCTTGAGAACATGACGTGATCTTTTGAAGTTCGACCAAAGACAATTCACAATTAACTCCAGCCAAAAGTCAATAATATTTTATTTTAAATAAAATTATAGAAATATTTTTTTTCAATTTTAGCTCAATTTTATTTACATCCTTATATTTTAAAAAATATCAAACTGACTCTTCTAGTTATTGATATATTCTAATATAGTCCGGCCATTTATTTTATCAATAAACAGTATTAGATTTTTCTCTCAATGGATGAAAATACGTCTTATTCATAGATGGGCTTAGAAAAAAAAGATAAGAAGAAAAATGGATGAGAAGGAAGGGATGAAGAGGAGAATGGTTGCAAGTAAGGAATGGATTAGAAGAGGAGAAGGAGGACAAGAAGAAGAAGAAAAAAAATGGGTTACCAACTAAAGAGGCAGAGGTGGAAGGAGCCACCGTGAATGGGATGTCTTATGGACGGTTTGGAGGAAAAGAAGATGAGGAGGTGAAATGGATAAGAAGGAAGAAATGAGGTGGAGGAGGCCATCATGGAGGAGGAGAAATGAGTGAAGAGGAAGGAGAGGGAGAATGATTTTTTGTCGTAGAGAATGGACGGATGTAGAGGGGCCATCTAAAAGAATAGAGCTCATGGATTAGTTTAGAGAAAAAAGAGGACGAGGAAAAAGAGGATGATGAGAAAGGAAGGACGGGAGAGGGGCCACCAGCAAAGAATAGGGTGGAGGATGGAGAGGAAGAAAATGGAGAAGATAAGAAGGAATAAAAGTGGAGGAGACTACTGTAGTGGGGGATGGTGTTGGGAAGAATCTCTCACGAGTGTGGAATACGAATCCTCCGTCTAAGATCGCTAACACGGGTGACGATGTTGATACCACAACAAGAAGAAAGAAGAGATATAAAAAAAGATAATTAAATATATGGATCAACTTAAGGCTTATCTCCACGGGGCATACAAGCTTCACTATGAGAGAAAATAAATATAAGAGATCATCAAACACTCTCAACCCTGTACATCAACCTCTCTCTCTACAAAAACATAAAATCCTTACAACGCTCTCAAAAATCTCAAAGAAGAATCTTTGCTGCTCTCCAAGATCCTCAGGCTCGCTTATTGCTCCATAGGCCATCAGGCCTCTTTATAGGGCCCAAATCGAGTCCTATTTACATCCATACTCCTGCTGGGACTCAAAATCTCTTCCTGACCGTTCAATTGCTTCCGCACACACCCATGGCCGCTTGATCGTGCAAGATTGTGCATTCGCACATGTCACGGCCATCTAATCATGCGCTTGCATGATGGACCACAACAAAGATCGAGTGAAGTGCCTCCTGGACCGTGCACGGACCGCGCGGTGCATACGCTATGCGCCCATCGGTCCTGGGCCACACGTGCTAGGCCTATGCACTACGAGCCGCATGCACCAGTGGGCTTCTCCTCTTGGGTCTCATGTGCTGGGCTTTTCTATTGTGGGCTTCTCCATCTTGGGTTGCTATGGGTCGAATTTAAGGTGTCAAAATTCAATAATCTTCATCTTGACTCGACATTCAGCCTCCACATAACTTTGAGAGCTTCTAGATGATCTCGCCCCCATGTCCTAAGATAAATATCTAACTGCTCATGAATGAATAAATATAGGAGTCAAACCAAACTGCTCGATCCCATCTCCATCATATGCTTTGACCTGTTTGACTTGAAACCTGCTCGGGATAGTCTCTTATGGTAATAGAACTTTATCTTATGATATCGCCTGTCATCCTTCCGAGTCTCTTATCTCGTGCCCAATCCACCTGTACTTAAAGCTCCATCTCGCTTTGAGCTTCTACTGGCTCCTGAAGCTCTACCTCATGCTGAGCACCCTACTAAGAGATAATATCCTCCATACTTCTTCTCCTTCATAACAATCCTATTGTCACGTAAAACCTTCAGAACTCCATCAACTCTCCACTTGTAGCTGTTTGAATCTAGTATACTCGATGAAATTAGATTATTTCTGAAATTGGATATGTATCGAACCATGTCCAATTTCTTCACTACTCCATGAGTCTATAAACTGACAGTCCTAATATCCTTAATCGCACAGCTCGATCTATCTGATAGATAAACAATACCCTCACTGCTCTCTAGATAGTGAAACAGCTCCTCTTTACAACGAACATGATGCAAACAGAATCTAAAATCCATTATGAAAAAAATAGATACCTCATTAGACACCAGAAGAACATAATCACTTTCGTCTATATCGCTATCTTGGATCGTTGTCGCAGTAGCCTTTGTCCGATCTCTAAGCTATGGGCAATCTCTGATTCGATGCCCTAACTCATCACCCCTGTAACACCGGATCTTACTGTAATCCCTTGACTTGAACTTGGGTCGCCCATCTTACGATCTTCTGCCCCTTTGTCCTTTACCACCACCATCTCCAATCACTATCAAAGTCGAGTCACCATCTGAATTCAAAGCTCAATTCTTTCATCTGAAAATCTCATTCTCGAGAAGTGTAGAAGTGACCTCATCCATCTTGATGGTGCTCTTCCTCATAAGAAAAGCAATCATCAAAGACTCAAAAAAAGAGGAAAGCAATGAAAGCAAGACCAATATCCTGATCTTCTCCTTAACCTTCTCACTAACGTTGAAGAGATCAGTGAAGATCTTCTAAAAGTTACTGAGATGCTCCTACATACTCTGTTCCTTGCTCATTCGCAGTTAATAGAACTACTTCTATAGGGAGAGAGCATTGGTGAGTAACTTTGCCATGTACATCTCCTCGAGCTTCGTCCACATCACTGTTAGAGAAGTCTCGCTAAGCATATGGATCACTACATCATTCATCAAGTATAAGCGGATCGTACTTACCATCTACATTTGGAGCCGCTTCCAATCCTTCTCTATGGTAGTCAGCTTCCCCTCGCACAAGAGAGCATCAATCTAAAGAAAATCGATAGACGCATAGCATGTATTTTAAATTTTATGCAGCAGAAAATATGTGATTAAACAATTTAATCTACAATACATGCTTAAGATCTAATCTTAATGTCTACCTTAGGATCTATAACATGTCATATATACATACAAAGATCTGAAAAACAAAATCAGCATGCAAGATCACATCTAAACATGCACTTGTAGATCACATCTACATACAGATCAAGTTCAAAACTTAATACCTAAGCATGGATAGAAGGTCTCCACATCTGAATGACAAGGACTTAAAGGATACTCATAGCCGCACAGGGTATCTGACCTCTATGGTTAGTCCACTCGAAGTCATGTGCTGATCGATCTCCTCGAAAATATTAGTTCGCATGAAGATTTGCTGGATGGCTGATCTGCTCCTTTCTTCGAATCTTTCGGACTCCTCCAGATCTGTAGATGGAGGAGGATATGGTGGTGGAAAAGATAGAAGAAAACTTTCTTCTCTCTTTTATTTTTTGCTCACCAAAATCCTAGATCAAATCTAGATTGTCACTCACCCAAGAGGAGGAAGAACTCCTCTATGCTGACACACCAAAGATGGCCACCCAACCCCCAGACCTTACGCCCAAAATCCTAATCTCATGCATGAGAATTCTCACAAAGATCTAATCTTTCGTCATACAAAATTAGGGTCTTTTGTAGATGGCATGGATGGGGAGATAGAGTCCAAGTTCAAATCAAATTCGAACCAAGATAAGGATCAAGTTCCAAGCTGAATTTGAATCCAATTTAAATTCAATTTGAACCAAATCTTATCTCATCCTTAGGGCTCTTAGAGTGGGCTACATAAAACCTTTTAGCATGGAGATTCTCATGCAAATCTAAATTTGCATTGGGAAGAGGGCTTGCGCACAAGGGTGGTCGGCGGTTGGGAGAGTCCAAGCTGGTTTGGACTCTTAGGGTTTATCCAATAAGTATCCAACCTAATCAAATTAGGTTAGAGCCAATTGAATAACTTGAACCCAATCTAATTAGGTTTAAAACTTGATTAAATCAGAATTTAATCAGTTTCAATTTTTGATCAAATCAGAAATTAATCACCCTTAGCAATTAGATCAATCTGATCGAATCTAATTCAATCAGGCTTGAACCAAATTACATTGCTTAATTAAATTGAGCTAATCAGCAATCCAATTGCTTATCAATCCTCTTTAATTCACTAATCGTTAGTGAATTAATTCATTACAACTTTTACATCAGGTTAATCATCAATCGAATTGACGATTAAATTCTAAAATGATTCTCAATCGTTGATCAGCCATTTGATTAGACTAAAACTTCTTTTGAGTGTGACCCCATAGATTCGAACCTAAGCTGGTAGCACAGGAACAACTTTCTAAACTAATTGATGTAACCATCTAGCAATGAAATCTGATGTCTGGATAAGTTGAATGATTACAAAGCAACATTCAAGAACCTACTGGCATATGGTTAACGTATAATTCATCTCTTTGACCCTAATGTTCAAAGTCACCTAGGATTTTACTGTCAATCCTAGAATAGTCAACCACATTGTATCTCAACCTTTCAAATCCATCACATGGATTATCCTGATCAAGATTTTACTAAATTGAAATAGAGTGATGCATTAACTCCTGAATCCAGAGAGATCAATCTCATCTTGACTCATATACTAACTTAACAAGTACTTGACTGCACCCAGAAATTTTCATCACTGAATTAAAAATTCAGATAGTCCGACACTAAAGTACAGTGAGTTATTTGTAAGTCACCTTTGTGATCTCAAATTGGAGGGATACTTATACCTATACCCTTTTGCGAGCTACTTTGAAAAGTAGAGTGCACCGCAGTTGGTCATGTTCAGTGTAAGTGTACTCCTATACTTCACTTGCATGCCACATCAGTATCTCTACACTCTTTGGTTAAGAGGACAACCAATCTATATGGCACATAATAACCTACACTTGATATCGCTATCGTCCTATTAATAGCATATCATTTGGCCGCGAACAAGTTTAAGGACTGAATGATAAATCTTCCTTTATCAATTTAAAATAGTCCTAAGGACTTCATCATAACACAGAAGTTCATATAGAAAATGTATAAAAAACTTGTGATGAATAATGCTAAATAATTTTTATTATTAAAAATTTATATACAATTATAAAATGAGCACAACCATCAATAGGCTGATGATTAGCTTTGGGATACAGTTTTCAACAACTCTCACTTGGACTAAATCTAATCAGTACAGTATCGTATATCCATCTTCAATTTATGATCATCGAACTTCTTGATATTGTGGGCTTTAGTAATAAATCGGCCAAGTTCTCTTTTCTGTCGATCTTCTGAAGATCGACGTCACCTCGATCCATAATCTTTTGGATCTAATGGTGGCGACGCATTATATGCTTGGTGCATGATGGGACTTCAGTTTCTTCACTTGAGCAATGGCGTCAGTGCTGTCGTAGTATAATAGGACCGACTATCGATAGAGGGTGCTACTCTAAGTTCGTCGATGAACTTCTACAATCATACAGCTTCTTCGCAGCATCGGATGCCGCGACATACTCCACCTCGCAAACTGAGTTGGCTATAGTGTGCTGCTTGAAACTTTTCTAGCAGACTGCTCCACCGTTCAGGATAAATACAAATTCTGACATGCTCTTGCTATCGTCGTGATCTGACTGAAAGTTAAAGTCTGTATACCCCATAAGTTTCAAGTTAGATTCTCCATAAACGAACCACTGATCCTTAGTATTTCTCAAATACTTGAGGATAATTTTCACAACCTTTCAGTGGTTCTTCTCCAGATCAGATTGATACCTGCTCGCTACCCCTAGTGAGGAGGCAATATCCAATCTCGTATATATCATGACATATATGATAGATCCCACTATCGAAGTATATGGAATTCTACTCATACGCTCCATTTCTTGAGGGTTGTCGGTCAATCCCTCTTCGAAAGAGAAATTCCATAACCTATTGGAAGATAGCCTTTCTTAAAATTCTCCATACTGAACCGTTTCAGCACAGTATCGATGTACGTGGACTGAGATAATGCAAGCAATCTCTTCGATCTATCTCTATAGATCTTCATTCCAAAGATGTAGGATGCTTCTCCCAAGTCCTTCATAGAAAATCGAGATGACAGCCAAACCTTTATTCCCTGCAATGCAAGGACGTCATTTTCGATTAAGAGAATATCATCTATATATAAATAAGAAATACAACTACAAAATCGTTTACCCATTTGTAGATGCAGGGTTCTTCTCTGTTCCTAACGAAGCCATATGTTTTGATTATCTTATCAAATGCATATTTCAACTTCTGGATGCCTGCTTCAATCCATAAATAGATCTCTGAAGCTTACACTTCTTAGACTCATCTATGAATGTAAAATCTTCAGATTGTATCATATACACCTCTTCTTCTAGCTCTCCATTCAAAAAACTATTTTACATTCATTTGTCAGATTTCATAATCCAAATATGTCGCTATCGCAAGCATAATCTGAATAGATTTGAGTATTACTATAAGAGAAAATATCTCGTCATAGTCAATACCATAATATTGACGATACTCCTTAGCAATCAAACAGACTTTATAGGTCTCCATCTTTCCGTCTACGTCCCTCTTCCTCTTGAAGATCTACTTACATCTTATAGATTTTATCTCTTCAGGTTGGTCAACTAATATCCACACATCATTGACCTTCATGGACTCCATTTCGGACTTTATGGCTTCAAGCCACTTATCAGAGTCGAGTCTCTACATTGCATCCATATAGGTGATCGGATCCTCATTATTCTCATCGAGTTCAATGGGATCGTCATCCCAAACCATGAAATTATAGTATTTATTCGGCTGATGCGGTACTCTACCAGATCTCTTTAACGATGCATTTACAATAGACTCAGGGTTTGATCCAATCAAATTCTGTTCTGTAGGTTCACTAGATTGTGTCGGTACATCTATCTGTCGAACTTCATCAAGTTTAACTTTAAAGGCATTAGTTCCTTCATCAAAGAACTCCTTTTCTAAAAGGATTGCCTTAAAGCTGACGAACACCTTTTGTTCATCAGCAAGGTAGAAATAATATCTTTAGTTCTTTCGAATACTCTATAAACATACACTTGTCAAACCTAGTCCAAGCTTATCTGATATTAAACGCTTGATATAAGTTGGACACCCCAGACTCTAAGGTATAAGAGAATCGACTTACGGTGTTTTGCTCACAGACTTATTCAGAATCCTGTTAAGTACATAGCAAGCCGACTTGAGTGTATATCTCTAAAAGAAGATCGATAGACTAGCAAAGCCCATCATGGATCGAACCATATCCAGCAAGATTTGATTCCTCTTTTCAAACATACTATTATGCTGTGGCATCCCAGGAGGGGTCCATTGTAAGAGAATCCTATTCTCTCTTAGATATATCAGAAACTCGTTGGAAAGATATTCACCTCTCTTCGATCAAACCGAAGAATTTTAATACTCTTCTCAATTTATTTTCTACCTTATTATAGAACCGTTTGAATATTTTAAATGATTCTGACTTGTATTTTATCAAGTAGATGTATCCATACCTAGATAGATCATCTGTGAATGTAATGAAATAGTAATATCCACCTCTGACACTTGTGTTCATAGATCTGCATACATCAGTATGTATTAGACCTAGAATATCACTGACTTATCCATCTTTTCTAATAAAAGATGATTTAGTCATCTTTTCAAGAAGACAAGACTCACAGATAGGCAATAATTCATAATCATTTACTTCAAAAATTTTCTCTTAGGTCAACCTGTTCATCCTGTTCTTGTTAATATGACCTAACCTACCATGCCAAAGGTAAGCATCCGTGACATCATCTATCCTAGAGCATTTACTCGATGTATATATTACACTAGACTATGATACAATATAAATGTCGTTATTTAGTTATCCATTCATTATAGTAACACCATTCAAAATGACATTATAAGAACTTTTCTTTATTGAAATCTCTTTTTTTTTTGATCAAAAGGTCTACAGAAATTATATTTAATAGAAATAAAAGACAAAAGTGACAATCACTAAGAACAACGATATAAGAATTGAATATAAGTTTGATAATTTTTAAAGCTAGAACTGAAACTGATCTTCTATCTCCAACATTTAGGAATCTCTCACCGTCTTCAAATCTCCTACTCACCTAAAGTCCCTACAACGAATTGCAAATATTAATAGGACTACCGATATCTAATACCCAGATCATAGTATTATAAATAGAAAAATTACAAGGTGTCATCATATAATTACCTTACACAGCAATAGCTTGCTACTTCTTATTCGGCCTGTTTGGATAAAGAAAAGCTTTGTATTGAGGATAATTTTCTTCCAATGATCCTGCTTCTTACAATAGAAGTATTCTGTTTGACTCTGATCAGACTTGAACTTAGACTTCTTGGTCTGACTCATAGTACATTGCACCTTTTGTTTTGTTTTTCTTCTTCCCTTTCTCAAAGGGATGATGCCCCATCGAGGATCCTCCCATTATATTCACCGTCTTCTTCTGGAGCTAGTGATCCTTCTCAAAAGCCTGTAGCAACCCCAGCAAATTGTGATAGTTGACTACAGACTTCATCATTCTATAATGACTGAGAAACAGTAGATAGAACTTTGGCAGAAAATTCAGAATTATATCTTTTCCAAGCTGTTTATGTAAAAAAAGCCAAGTTTGCTTAGGCGCTCGATCTGTTCGATCATGTACAATATATGATCGATGACCGACGCCCCTTCCCTTATTCAAATATTGAAAATGGTATAACTAGTCTTGTGTCGCTCAACGTCGTCGGGAGTGTCAAAAGACTCGTTCAATACTTGAAGCATATTCTCTTGCTGAACATCCTCAAACTTGCGATTGAATTCATCATTCATCGTAGCCCGCATAATCCAACACACTGTGGTACAGTTGTTGAGCCACTTCTGATAAGTATCTCGTACCGCACCATATGTGTTTGGAGCAAGCTACTTCGATGTCGGATTTGTCAACACGTATAAGATTCGCTCGTACTCCAACATGATTTTCAGTTTTCAATACCAGCTATCGAAATTAGGTCCCGTCATTTGTCACTGTCCAATAGTGATCGGAGCGACAAGATGGTGGCCATAACTGCATAAAGAAAATCAAAATCTAATCAGTATATGAATTGTTAAGCTTAAAGATATGGACTTTAGTCTAAAAGTTCTCCCACTATTTTATGAATTGGTAGCCTCTATCTCCAATTCAAAGAATTACACTAATTTTTTAGCGAGTACTAAAATCCATACAGCCTGCACATGAGCCCAACTTTGGTTGGCCCACCCGTGTGCACCTATGGATAGTTTCTTAACCAATTATTTATCCAAATAACTTTTAGTAATTAATTTATCCCGAGGACCAAATCAATGGGCTTTGGCCTCTACTATAAGGTCCTAGTAAGATCCAACCATTAACATGACCATTCTCAAAAATCTAACTAACGAATGATCAAGTCCGACTTTGGTCGGCCAATCTAACCACTCATCAGATAGACTTGACTGAGCCATCATATTATGAATGATAATTTCAATAGCCGATAAGCACCAGGTCTTTGAGCCTCCAATGATTATAAAACTAATAGACCCATTATCACCCAACTTAATGAGAGACTATGATCTAGTTATCACCATAACTATCTTATTTTAGGATCTAATAATTTAGAAGATTTAGTTAATACAATTTTAGAGAAGAAAAGAAGTTAACCAATTCATTATTATCTTCCCACTGACTTCACCAAGTCAGATCAAAGAAGACTAGATTCAAGTCGGTCCTCGTATTTAAATCAGTTACACTGATCAACTTATGTAGCATGGGTTAGCATGAATTTATGAGCAATCGAATTGAAAGCTGATTAACCATATTGGCCAAGTAAGTGAGATCAGTGAGAGGGATATGTCATTAACTTGCCATAGACTCAATCTATGTGAGTAGCTCCTAATTAATGACCACCGATCAAAATTATCAAACTTATCTTAAACACCAATTGATTCATTAGTTTAATTGGTTTATCTAAAGACTCGAGCTCAACCACTGAGCCACGATCGAGGTCCATCTTGGTCCAATCAAAGACATGGACTTGACCAACTTCAACTATTGTATTGGTTCTAAAGAAATTCTGATTTAATCTAGTTCAATTTTGATTAGATTTAATCAATTTTCTATTAAGTTCATTGATTCTAACCTTAGGTCTAACCCAATTAAGAGGATCTAATCAAGCTAACCATGGACCCATGTTTTATGTGAATGTCATTAGATCTTTAATTCACAATTTTAAATCTAATTGATTCAACTTAATTCTCAATTAAGTATAAGATTTACATGAATTTGCTGTTTAGGTTTAAAATAATTTTAATTTTAATTTTATAAATAATTTATAACTGATTTATGTAAAAATTTTCTGTTCTGAAACTGGATCGGCCATCCCTGGATTGAGCCGGCTAACATCAATGGATCGACCAAGTCTGCTATTGGGTCGGCTAACTGATGATGAACAGTAACTATTACTGTTCATCTTGCAACAACTGGGTCGGCTCAGTCAGCACTGAGTCGACTAAATCAGGAGACTGAGTTGGCTCAATTCAAAACTAAGTCGGCCCAGTAGCATGCCAACAGATTTTTCTGAGTTTCAACACTTAAAAATCCTACATAAGTTCAAATAAAATCAATCATAAATGATTTTTTAGATCATATCTAAATATTTTATGATTTTAAATTTATTTCTCATTATTACAATAATTTTAATCACATAGATTAGATAATTTACTTTCTTAAAAATTATATCACGTACAACAAATCCTAGAGTTTCAAAAATTTAGGGTTTATAGAAAAGTAAGTTTTCTTCCTTTGCATTTCATCTTCATGAATAAACATCACCCCTATATGCCATAAGAGATCTCAAAGAATGGGACGAGGCGGTCATAAAATCCTACTTTCTTCTATAACCAGACGGCCAAAAAATTCAATCCGATTACTATGCTACTAGGTATCTAATTTAGTCATATCACATATGATAAAATTTAGATTTAATCTAAATCATACAAGATCTAATCAAAATCAGATCATGAGCATAAATATTATTTAGATCTAATTTAAGTAATAGAAAATCAGATCTAGTATGCGTACATAATCATGTTATACCGAACCTGGCTTTGATATCACTAAAGAAAATCGGCAAGTGCATAGCATGTATTAAAACTTTTATGTAGTAAAAAATATATGATTAAATAATTTAATCTACAATACATGCTTAAGATCTAATCTTAACATCTATCTTAGGATCCATAACATGTTATATATGAATACAAATATTGAAAAAACAAATCAGCATGCAAGATCATTGTTGGATTTTCATGTCGAAGTATGCATATATATTCAAAAAAAAATTTCTAAACAACGCAGCGAGATAGAAGATTAAAATATCTTTTAATCTAAATAATACATGCATAAATAAAAACATATGAATCTACATCATATACTGAAATTGAATACATGCTGAATTTTATGCTAAAATTAAATATATGATCGAATCACATACCTGTTTCATAATTTATTTCTTCAAATTTAGATCTAAAAAAAATAAGTTCTTCTTAAGCCACGTAAATATCCGATCTCTATAGGTATCCACTCAAGATCAGCCTAGAACAGCCCTCTTTGATGTTGATCTTTCTTCTTTAAGAACAATCACTCTGTGAATCTAAACGAAGTCTGGATTGCGATCAACTCTTTGATTCTTTTCTTGATCCTATTCTTCTCTTGCTTTTCTTTCTTGATTATAAAGTAATCAAAGTCTAAAAATCAGTAAGAAAGAGGAGACACCCAAGCTTCTCTTGGGCATGAAGATGGAGGATGCCCAACCTTTGGTCGTTGGAACCAGAAGAGAGAAAAGAGGGAGAGGCATGGGGACTCTTGGGAGGCATGGAGGCTGCTGAAATTCTAATGTTAAGAGCCTTAGAGAAGGTCCCTTTAAATAGGCAAAAGATTTGAATCCTATTCAAAATCAAATAGTCCCTTAATACAAGTCCTACTTGTATTAGAAATTCTTATTGCCTTAGATATTTGACCCCCTTTAGGAGATCCATTAGACACCAATTATTGGAGTCTTTGCATCCACTTTTTCACATGCCATATGGGGCCTAGAGGATGCCCCATGCTGATCCCATACGCCCTTTTTTAGGTGGGTACGTCCAACTTGATCAAATCAAGTAGCACCCCATATAAATAATCAAAAAAATTGATTAAAGGTTTGATCCCTTAATTCATATGATTCAAAATTCTAGAAACCCAACAATTAGAGCCCAATAATCTATTTATTTAGGTTATTAATAGATAATTAATTTAAATTAATCTTATCAAATAAAAATTTAAATACAAAGAGAAAATTAGATTCAACCAAGTACTAGCAAGGTTATCCTGAACCCAATAGGATTTTTCTAAACCCAATTGAAACTTCATAAGCCCAATTATTTATTCCAGATCTAATTTCTTTATTGTGTGACTCCATAGGTTCAATTCTATCTGGTAGTGAGATATACTACGATCTTTATCATAGTGTTATTAAAATTTTATTCAATGGATCGGAATGATTCTACTCTAACTCATCAAGGATTATCGATCCTGAGCAAGCCTAATGAGTTCTCACAATCCATCAGTGATACTTAGCAGTATGTAGTGGCAATCTAGTAGAATCGAAAAGAACTTCAAGGTGTAGTTCATATGTGATTCAATCTTTCTATCGTGAGTTTCGATTAGATAACAGATTATGGATAAATCATCGAACCTTATCATCAGTCATATGATAGATTCAATCAGCTCAAGTTTAATTATGATTCTTATAAAAAAAATTTCATCAATCACACTACTTGGCCACAGACTATCGGACTTAGTCTCTCAAATCTCATAGGATTACTCCTCTCTATTAAGATTGATAGATACCATCTAGATGCGCATCCTACTCCCATAGTAGACTAACTGTCGCCAACATCCACTATAAGGTCTCAATGAGGTCATATTTATGTGTTAGTCAAATTTTAGTAGCCTTACTACGAGCAGTCGTACCATGATAGATCTAAAGATCATTCACATAACCACAGCATCGAGACGATCACTGATGATTGATTAAAAATCCAAGTGATCTCTCATATAGTCATGCTCAGTACTAGTTATTCTCTAACAACTATCCGCACTCATTGCTCAGTATCTCTACATTGTAGATCAAAGATTCATCCATCTTGAAGGAAGAGATCTGTGCATCGATTATCCGGATTGATTACCATCCTCATGATGATACTATAATCGAGAGTGTTTAGAAATTTTACACATGTCTCTAATTTTCAATACTTTGAAATATGTATCGAAGTATTAATTCTATGAACGATTCAAGGACATATCACTCTTGAATGAATAAATTTATCTTTTATTGATCAAATCAATGTATTAAGTATAAAATTGTATCCTAAATTTATTATAATGTGTCAGTTGTGTTGGCTTCTTGACATACATCTAACAATCACATCTAAACATACACTTGTAGATCACATCTACATACAGATTAAGTTTAGAACTTGATACCTGAGCACCGATAGAAGGTCTCTACATTTGAATCACAAGGACTCAAAGGATGCTTACAGTCGCATAGGATGTCCAGCCTCTATGGTTGGTCCACTCGAAGTCCTGCACTGATCGATGCTAGTTCGTAAGAAGACTTACTGGATAGCTGATCTGCTCCTCTCTTCGGATCTCCCAGACTCCTCCAGATCTGAAGACGGAGAAGGAGGATGTGGTGGTGGACAAGATAGAAGAGAAGTTTCTTTTCTCTTTTATTTTCCCTCATCAAAAATCCTAGATCAGATCTAGGTTTTTGCTCACCCAAGAGGAGGAAGAACTCCTCTATGCTCACACGCTAAAGATGGCTGCCTAACACCAAGATCTCATGCTCAAAATCCTAATCTCACACAGGAGAATTCTCACAAAGATCTGATCTTTTGTCACACAAAAATTAGGATCTTTATAGATGGTATGGATGGAGAGATAGAGTCCAAGTTCAAATCAAATTCGAACCAAGATAAGGATCAAGTTTCAAGCTGAATTCAAATCTAATTTAAATTCAATTTGAACCAAATCTTATCTCATCCTTAGGGCTCTCAGAGTGGGTGATATAAGACCTTTTAGCATGGAGATTCTCACACAAATTTGAATTTGCGTTGGGAAGAGGGCGCACGCACAATGGTGGTCGGTGGCTAAGAGATTCCAAGCTAGTTTGGACTCTTAGGGTTTATCCAATAAGTCTCCAACCTAATCAAATTAGGTTAGAGCCAATTGAATAAGTTGAATCCAATCTAATTAAGTTCCAGACTTGATTAAATCAGAATTTAATCAATCTCAATTTTTGATCAAATCAAAAATTAATCACCCTTAGCAATTAGGTTAATCTAATCGAATCTAATTCAATCAGACTTGAACCAAATTACATTGCTCAATCAAATTGAGCTAATCAGTAATCCAATTGCTTATCAATCCTTCTTTAATTCACTAACCATTAGTGAATTAATTCATTATAACTTTTGCATCAAGTTAATCATCAATCGAATTGATGATTAAATCCTAAAATGATTCTCAATCATTGATCAGCCACTTGATCAGATAGAAACTTCTTTCGAATGTGATCCCATAGGTTTGAACCTAAATCGGTAGCATAGGAATAACTTTCTGAAATAATTGATATAACCATCTAGCAATGAGACTCGATATCTGGATAGGTTGAATGATTGCAAAGCAATATTCAAGAACCTACAGGCATATGGTTACCGTATAATTCATCCCTTTAACCCTAATACTTAAGATGTTCTAGAATTTAACTATCAACCCTGAAATAGTCTATCACATTGAATCTCAACTTTTCAAATCCATCACATAGATTATCCTGACTAAGATTTTACTAAATTAAAATACAGTGATGCATTAACTCCTAAATTCAGAGGGATCAATCCCATCTTGACTCACACACTGACTTAACAAGTACTTGACTGCATTCAAAAATCTTCCATCACTGAATTAAAATTTAGATAGTCTGACATCAAAGTACAATGAGTTACTTGTAAGTCATCGTGGTGATCTAAGATCAGAGAAATACTTATACCCATACTCTTTGCGAGCTACTCTTGAATGTAGAGCACTCCGCAATTGGTCACGTTCAATGCAAGTGTACTCCTACACTACATCTGTATACCATATCAGTGTCTCCACACTCCTTGGTTAAGAGGACAACCAACCCATATGGCACACAATGACCTACACTTGATATCACTATTGTCTTATTAATAGCATATCGTTTGGTTGCAAATAAGTTTAAAACTAATAATAAATCTTTCTTTATCAATTTAAAATAGTCCTAAGAACTTCATCACAATACATGAGTTTATATAGAAGATGTGCAAAAACTTATGATGAATAATGCTAAATAACTTTTATTATTAAAAATTATATACAATTACAAAATGAGCATAACCATCAACTGGTTGATGATTGATTTTGGAACATAATTTTCAATACAATCAATCTTTGTTCGATGAGCACTCCTTCACCCTCACTTATCATAGGGAGAAATTACTCTTTCTATCATATCAGTTGATCTCTACCTTGATTGAGTCTGTCTTCTCTATCTTTTTCAACTTCGATCAACACCACCATAATCTAGACAACCGCATGCTTTGATACTACTTATTGGGATGGATCTCTCATGAGTGCAGAATACAGATCTCCTACTCAAGATCGCTAACACTGGTAATGATATCGATACTGCAACAAGAAGGAAGAGGAGATATAAAAAAGATAATGAAATATATGGATCAGTCTAATGCTTACCTTCACGAGACATGCAAGTTTCACTATGAAAGAAATAAATACAAGAGGAGATCAAACACTCTCAACCATGTACATCAACCTCTCTCTCTACAAGAAGCACAAAACCCTTACAATGCTCTCAAAAATCCCAAAGAAGACCCTTTGCCGCTCTTCAAGATCCTCAGGCTCGCTTACTGCTCCACAGATCGTCAGGCCTCTTAATAGGGCCTAAATCGAGTCCTAATCACATCCATACTTCTGTTGGGACTTAAAATATTTCTCGACTATTCGATTACTCCCGCATGCACTCATGGCTGCTTGATTGCTCAAGATCGCGTGTCTGCATGTGTCACCATGCAGTGCGTGCACTCGCACGATGGATCACGACAAAGATCGAGTGAAGTGCCTCCTGGACCACATGTGGATCGCACGGTGTGTCCGCTGCACGCCCACATGGTGGACTGCATGTGCACCGTGCCCCTCACGTGCGGGCACACCCTGGATCTTGCAGTGTACTACACGATGGTCCGTGCATCTTGGGCCATGTGCGCTCGGCCTACACACTGCGAGCCACGCGCCTGCAAGCTTCTCCTCTTGGGCCTTGCATGCTGGGCTTATCTGCTGTGGACTTCTCCATGTTGGGCTACTGTGAGTCGAGCGCCAAAATCCAACAGATGGTTTGTGGGAGGCTTGGAGGAGAAGGATGAGGAGGAGAAGTGGATGGGAAGAAAAAGGGGAGGAGAAGAATGGGTGGAGAAAAAGAAGGAGGAGAAAGTGGAGGAGAATGGGTAGGAAAATGAGAGGAGAAAGGAGGGAGAAAAAGGAGGAAGGGAGGAGGAGAAATGGATCGGAAGGAAGGGGAGGAGGAGAAAGGAGAAGAGGAAGGAAGAGGAAGAAGATGGACGCCTGCTATGAAGGAGGAAGAGATCAATCGAAGAAAGGGAGGAGGGAGGAGGGAGGAGATGGGTATTTTTATCATTTTAAAAAATTTATTAATGGAGATAGATAATTA
>KE505316.1:109644-123684 GCA_000441515.1 Elaeis oleifera | reverse complement strand
GACCACATCAGAATATATCGATAACTAGAAGGGTTAGTTTGATACTTTTTAAAGTATAGAAGATGTAAGTGAAATTGAACTAAAGTTGAGGGAATGTTTCTATAATTTTTTTTTATTTTTTATCCTAATCCCGCCACCACCCGACACCACCAACCCCCCCACCCCCCATCCCTGCGCGCAAAAGCCATCCAACATCAAATATGCCATAACTCCTGTACGAAAAAAAATACATACCTGTTGGGGTAAGTCAATTGACCTCCGACTCAAGTCAACCAACCTCCGACTCTGACTCAACAAAGGCCGACCGATCACATATACAACTTTAACTATGCATCGGCTGACTGGACAAATCACACCGACTAATGGTCGGCAAACCGACTAACATTCAGTTGCTATCGGTCAACAGCTAACAACTTGAATAACCTCTGACTCAAGACCGTCGGCACATCAGAACTACTAGTCGATGGTTCGCTTAGACCTTCTACCGACATATCAATATCACTAATATATAGTCGGCCAATCTGCTCAACATACTATAACCGTTATGAGTGGTTATCGACTATATGTCACGGTAATTAGTGAGAGTTAATGATCTACTAACTTCACAATTATGACTCGCTAATTTAGCATCATAAAAAGCGAAACCACGTGCTCGATGGTTGCATCAAAATCACCTATAAAAAGAAGAGTAAGTGAACAGCACTGATAAGGTACTTTTGAGCCAGAGCTCTGCTACTCTTGATATTCAAATCTACTGTTCATCAATTTTATTCTGACTTAAGCATCGGAGGATCTCCGTCGGATACAACTCCGGTCCGTGAGGATACTGTTTTGCAGGTGCTCATCACTGACGACAGGCGATAGCGAGTTGGCCACAATAGATTAGCATGCCAGGTAGGGAGAAAATCTGCAATCAATCATATTGAAAATCAGAGCCCAACATTCAACTAGTTCGGTAAGGCACTCTTCCTATCGAAAAGATGTTCCTCCCCACCTTCGGTAGCAGAGCTCATTTTCTCGCATCCTATGGTCACCACGGACACCCAGATCGCTGTACTTGTCCAGTAGATGAATATTTTGACGGAAGCGGTCAAAAGCCTCCAACAGCAGAAACCCAACAGCAGCCATCGGTAGATCAACTAATGGCATAATCGGTGCCATCTAGGCACAGCCGTCATCCTCCGCGACGATCACCTTCCTCCTCTCCGGAGCGACCGTCTCGACATTCCCATCAAGATGAACAACCATGCTCTGGCACTCTTATCGTGCCACCCACCATTCACGGTGTTCTCCCTCTCCTTCTCGTGCACACAGTATTAGGAAGGAGAAATGGCCGCGGACACCTTCTGTCTCTCCTTCGAACTCATCGGGGGTTCCACCCTTGAAGTTTTTTAGTAATGGTGACTGGACGACTATGAACGTAATTTTAAAAAATTGATCGTCAGCTCGTCCGACTTCAGATAGGAGGTCGAAAGTCTTCCAATGACTATGACTTCCACACTACCCAGCCTCTCTCTTGGTGCATCCTTGATGAACTGATTCCTTCTCGATTCAAGATGCCGCAAGTGAAGTCATACGACGGCTCCACCGACCCCATCGACCATTTGGAGAGCTATAAAGCTCTCATGATAATCCAGGAGGCAATCGATGTCCTCTTATGCATTGACTTTCCGGCAACTCTTTGAAAGGCTGCACAAACCTAGTACTTCGGGTGCCAGTCAGAAAGTATAGACTCCTTCGAGCAGCTCGAGCATTCTTTCATGACCCACTTCAGCACTAATCGAAGGCCGCCACGAACATCTGACAGTCTCTTCTCAATCAAGCAAGGTCAGACAGAGATACTGAGAGACTTCGTGACCCGCTTCAACACAGCCACACTTGAAGTCAGAGATCTCAATAAAAATATGGCTATATCAGCCATGAAAAGGGGTCTGAGGGGATCTAGATTTACTTACTCTCTTAACAAAACTCTCCCTCAGACCTATGCTGAACTTCTAGAGCGCGCATACAACTATATTCGCATGGATGAAGCTGCTTCTGACCGATGCCAAATAAGTGAAAAAAGTCAGAAGAAGAAACAAAAGAAAAATGAAGCTCTAACCGAATCAAGTTGGCCACCTCTTAATAAGCGAGCTTCACTCAGACGATAGAGTCTAAAGTCGAGTTATGGCAGGTATGACTCCTATACTCCTCTCTCTGCTCTCCGTGCGTAGATTCTCATAAAGATTGAAGGAACAGAATACCTACGACATCCCCCACCGATGAAGGTGCTCTCGAGGAACCGTGATCGGATGAAGTACTGTCGGTTTCATCGTGATCACGATCATGATACCGAACAATGCATCTAGCTCATGGATGAGATAAAGGCTCTGATCCGATGAGGCTACCTCAGGAAGTACCGAAGGGATCAGCCAACTCAACCTCCTACTGACCGACGACCTCAGCCACAAACTGAGAAGATTATCAACAATCAGCCGACTGCAGGGGTGATCAACATGATCTCTAGGCGACCGAACTGAGGGGTAACTTTCGAAGAAAAGTTAACGAAGAAGTGATGACTCAATGATGTAATAACTTTTTTGGAAGAGGATGTTCGGAGAATTCAAACTCTCCATGATGATGTTGTTGTTGTTTCGATAATAATAGTAAATTATAATGTAAAAAGAATCCTTATAGATAATGAAAGTTCGAATAATATTTATTTTACTCCGCTTTCTTCCGAATGCGACTACCGATTGATCGACTCAGAAGAGTCTCAATGCCATTGGTCGGTTTCACTGGAGATGCTATGACTGTAGAAGAAAAATCTCTAGTTTCACTGGAGATGCTGTGACTGTAGAAGGAGAAATCTCTCTCCTTAACCGCAAAAATTGAACCACAATAAAATACTGTTCTTGGAACATTTATGGTTGTCCGAATTTTTTCGGCTTATAATGCCATACTCGGATGATCTAGTCTTAATGCATTAAGGGCAGCAGTCTCGATATATCATCTGCTAGTTTGATTTTCGATAAAAATGGAGTCAGAGAGATGCACGGAGATCAATAGCTCGTCCGATGCTACTTCTTAGTCTCTACACAAAATAATAAATCTGAAGACTTTCTGCCCATCGACAAATTGGATCGAAGAGAGAATCAGGAGTGGGGTGAACCAGCTAAACAATTAGTTTCTATCCCATTAAAAGAAGAAGATCCTGAGAAGACAGTTCAAATTGGATCGTAGCTATCTGATCTGGAGCGACAGTAATTAATAAACCTACTAAGAGCAAATGTCGATATTTTTGCTTGATCGATCACCGACATGTCAGGCATTTCTTCAAAAATAATAACTCACCGACTCAACATCAATCTGAATGTCAAGCCGGTGAGACAGAAGAACAACCTTTTGCTCTCGAAAGATAGAAGGTCATTAACGAAGAGGTCGACAAGCTCCTCATGGCAAGCTTCATCAGAGAAGCTACTTATCCCGATTAGCTCACCAACATAGTAATGGTGAGGTAGGCCAATGAAAAATGGAGAATCTGTATCGACTATATAGATTTGAATGAAGCTTGTCCAAAAAATAGCTTTCCATTATCGAAGATTGATCAATTGGTTGATGCAATTTTAGACCATCGACTTTTAAGCTTCATGGATGTCTTCATCGGATATAATCAAATTCAGATGGTGCCTGAAGATGAGGAGCACACAGCCTTCGTAACTGACAAAGGCATATACTGTTATAAAGTGATGCTTTTCGGTCTGAAAAATATCGGAGCCACCTACCAACGGCTTGTCAATAAGATCTTCAAGACATAAATCGGACACAACATAGAAGTATATATGGATGACATGCTGGTGAAGAGTCTCCAAACTTCAGAGCATGTTCGGGACCTTGAAGAGGCCTTCAGCACACTTCGACGACATCAGATGAAGTTGAACCTGACTAAGTGTGTGTTCAGAGTAACTTTCAAAAAATTTTCAAATTTTTGTGTCACAATGAGGAATCGAGGCCAACTCTGAGAAGATAAAGACTATCATCAACATGAAGCACTCCAGATCGAAGAAAGAGATACAGCAACTCAATGGAAGAATCGTCGCACTCAGCCGATTTATATCAAGGTCAGCAGAAAGATGCTTACCTTTTTCAAGATCTTGAGGCAATCAAACGACTTTATATGGTCGGATGAGTGCCGATAGTTCTTCGAATACTTGAAAAATACTTGGCATCTCCATCTTTGCTTACAAAACCAAAGATTGGAGAAACTTTGTATCTCTACTTGGCGACATCAACAGAGACAGTGAGTTCGGTGCTTGTCCAAAAGGATGAAAATCGAATTCAACGGCCGATCTACTACAGCAGTAAGATGTTTCACAATATCGAAGTGAAGAATTCAAGAGCGGAGAAAATGATCTACGCTCTAATCATATTGTCGTAATGACTTCACCCGTACTTTCAAGCACACCCAATTATGGTCTTGACAGATCAGTCGTTGAAGGTGATCTTACATCGACCTGATGCATCGGATCGGATGGCAAAGTGGACAGTAAAACTTAGTGAATTCGACATATAATACTTCCCACGTCCGTCAATGAAAGCACAAGTTCTAGCTAATTTTGTCACCAAATGTACAATATCTGATAGTAAACCAGAGGATGAAACTGGTGATTCAATAAACAAGCCATGACTCTTGAACCCGACTTAATGTCGGCTTGGGTGCTACATATTGATGGAGCATCTAATGCACAAGATAGTGGAGCTGATCTCATTCTTACAAATTTTGAAGGGATGACTACCGAATACGGCCTTCGATTCAACTTCAAAACATCAAATAATCAAGTCGAATATAAAGCACTCTTAACTGACTTGAAGATTGCCAAGAAACTTGACATCGACAATTTGAAGATCTTTACCGACTCGCAATTAATTGCTGGACAGGTCAAGGATGAATTTGAAGTCCGAGACCCTATCATGATGAAGTATCTTCAGAAGGTGAAGGATCTTATATTAATCCTGAAATACTTTGAGATCTTTCACATTCTGAGAATCAAAAATGCTCAAGCCGACACACTCTTCCGATTTGCTACTACTTCTTTTAATTCGCTAGAACAGATATTTGTTGAATGCCTCGAACAGTCGAGTATCAACAAAGTCAATGAAGTATTACAACTCACTGTTGAACTAAGCTGGATGGATCCAATCGTCCAGTACCTGACTAACGGGACTCTTCCTATAGATCCTTCAGAAGCCAAACAACTCCGATGGACGGCCTCTCAATACATTCTGATGAATGGTCATATCTACAAAAGGTCGTTCTTCCTTCCCTTACTAAAGTATTTGGGACCAACAGATGCCGATTATGCACTCAGAGAAGTCCACGATGGAATTTGTGAAAATCACTTGGGGGCAAATCTCTAGCCTACAAGATCCTATGATAAGGATACTATTGGCCCACCATGAAAAAAGATGTAGCTGAACTTGTTTAGAGGTGTGAACCATATTAAAGATATGCAAATCTACAACACCAATCGGTCAGCCAGCTAACATCGATTGTTGCGCCATGGCCCTTCCCATAATGGAGAATCGATATACTTGATCCTTTTTCTCTGGTATCTGGTCAGACAAAGTTCATAGTGGTCGCTATCGATTACTTCACCAAATGGATAGAAGCTGAACTTCTGGCATAAATTACTGAGAGTAAGATGAAAAACTTCATTCAAAAATCAATTATATCCAGATTTGATTTGCTACACACCATCATCACTGACAATGATCGACAATTCGACAATCAGAACTTCAAAGAGTTCTATGCAAAATTTCATATTACTCACAAACTCACATCAGTCGGCCATCCACAATCCAACGGAGAGGTGGAGGTAACCAACCGAATAATTATGTATGGATTCAAAATCCGATTGAATGAAGCTAAAGACCTCTGGGTGGAAGAACTATATCCGGTCTTATGGGCATACTGAACAACTCCTTGCATACCGACGAAAAAATCACCATTTAATTTGGCTTACGGAACAGAAGCAATGATCCCGCTCAAGATCAGATTACCGTCAATGAGGGTCGAGCAATACAGTGAGCCGAGCAATTTCGAATATCGGAGAACCAATTTAGATCTACTTTCAGAATTTCGACAGCAAGCTCAAGTTTGGATGGCTGTATATCGACAAAGGATAGTCCGATACTATAATTCAAGAGTCAAGCCGAAGGTCTTTCGATCAAGAGACTTGATTCTAAAAAAGCAAAAATCTTAAAACCTTTGGATCAAGGAAAGCTATCTCCGAATTGAAAAGAACCTTACAGAATAGCTGAAACACTCAGACTGGACGTATATCGGCCAGAGATACTTGAAGGATCAGCTATTCTATGAACATGGAATGCTGATAATTTAAAAATGTATCATCAATAAAATTGCCCATATATACATTGTTCGAAATGAAATACAAAATTTTAGAATCATAAGTCTTGATCGGCTACAAAATGATTTTGAATCGATAAGTGAACAGTCGACTTACATCAACCATCGACCATATATCGGCTTTCACTGTAAAAGCCGAACTATCGACTATATCTCGGCACAGAATTTATCTCAATTTTTACTATAAAATCGACATTAATCATACCAGCTTTCATTGTAAAAGCTGTAATACCGACTATGTCTCGGTACCAAACATACTTCTGCTTTCCACTGTAAAAGCCAATCATAGTCGAAAGACTATTATGCCGACTTAGTTCTAACTAAGCAGAATATTATGTCAATACGATCAAAGTCAGATTAGAATCATACCGACTTGGCTATGGCTAGTCGAAAGATATTCGGCTTACTACCGATTATCAAATGATTTGACGTACAAATCCGACTAAACGTCCGACGTAGGGTATTTCAACTTATCCTAATTCTTAAGTACGTCAAAAAAACTATGCATAGATGATTCTACAAGTCCTATCGAATGTTCGATTTGTCGATTCATGTTCAATAGCTAAATAATTACTTTACATTGTAGACAAGCAAAATGAAGAGTCTGGACTTAGACAAAGTTCTTTTCATTCATTGCCAAAAAGAGATATTACAAAATTAGACCTAAGTCCAATTACAAATGTTTGATTACAAGAAGAAAACAATAATACACCGATCATCAGTCGTCGCCTTCATCTCTTTGCTCTAGAGTAACTTCGAGGACTTGGACGACTTCTGGTGCTGTCGATGCCCTTCTTTAGTCGGTACTGCATCTTCTTCAGTAGTTCCATCTTCCGACCCAGGAGGGACGATGCTGCTCAAGTCTAGATTCGGATTAATTTTCCAACCGCATCTTGGCCGTCTTCATACCCGACGCAGTAGGAGGCGAACCCGTCTTTGAGGATCTCTTTCTTGAATTCTTCTGAATTTTTGAAGTTCTCGATTGCCTGACTCAACTCCTCCCTCACCAACTCCGCTTCCACCTTCACCAACTCAGCATCGGCTCATGCGGAAGATGACTTCTCTTCAATCAGTGCCAACCTTTTCAGGCCGGCCTGATGTCATCTATGTTCGGCTTCGAGTTCAGCAATACATTCGTCTCATTCTCGTCGAAGCTGGTGGATGGAGTGTTCTTGCTCTTGACCCACAACTCAAGAGTCGAAATATTTTGGCGAGCCGACTCAAGTTCGGCTCCAGAAGATTCTAAGTTGTCAATCAATCGATAAATTTTCTGCTGAAGCTTGGCCTCCCGCTCAGCTGCCGACTTAAGCTGCTCGAGGGCAGCCACCTTCTCAGCATCGACGGCTGCCACCTTATTCATCCATGTTCGACGAAAGTCGTCGAACTTCATATAGCCGGCTTCTAGGTCAGACATGTCGTGGATCAACTGCAAACAGAAGATGAGTCGGATCAGATTAAAAAAAAAGTGAAAGCAGAAAAAGAGTAAAAGCAGCTTACCCGAGTATTATCAAGTAGAAGGATGAGAACATCTCAACCACCTTCCAATTTCTTCGACTCTCCTGGTCGGTCGGGAGAAGAGCGGCTTGGATGAGCTGCTTAGCCAATGTCGGATTGGCTAAAGCCGACTCATCTTCGAGCACTCTAAAGTCAAAGTGGACCGTGTGCCCCTCCAACGCTCCATCGCCCGCCGAAGTCATCGAAGCCTTTCCCTGGTCTTCTGTCAGTGGCCCCACATTCGAAAGTGAAGAGAAGCTTGAACTCGACTGTGCCAGAGAAACTCTTACTGAAGGAGCAACCAGTGTAGCTGCAGATTGCTCAGGTTTGGCCGCAGCCTCCACCTCAGCCCGAACCTCCTCAGTTGGTGGAGCTATCGACGTTGCTGCAGCAGCTCCTTCTCTCACCGTTCCTTCTTCAGACGGCGCAGTGGGAAGCACTGTCGGGGCTAACAGCACCAAGATCGGCTCAAAAACTGATGCAGATGGCACATCAAGTTCCTCAATCAATGTTGAAGCAGTAGCTCGACTCTTCTTGGATGGTCGGGAAGGACCATCCTCGGATGCTGTCCTCTTTCTCACAGCGTGTTGACGAATGTTGGCGCTCGACACTCGCACCCTCGACTGCATGGCTGCAATCAGAATAACAAAAGTCAGTACGATTCAGGAACAACAAAAAAAGATAAAGTTGGAAGTAACTGACTATACTATACCTAAGTTGGTGACCGAACTGAGGCCGGCGTCATAGAGAGCCTGTTCAGTCATAAGCTCTCTCTGCGGCAGGACTGCCATATCCTTCAGTCGATGAAAGTCCTTCCGATCACTGACCTCCACTCGACTGTTATCGTTGGAGCCGATTCTTAGATCGCCCCAGCGAGAAAAAAAGCCCCAAGGAAGAGAGGAAGAAACAAAAGGAACTGGTTCTTCATCCATGAATGGACGATGGAAGATCGATAATGAAAGAAAGATCTTTTCGGGGGTTGAAAAATCACCAACTCTTGACCTTTGGATGAGGTCAAAGGACAAAAAAATATAAAAAAGAGAAAGACGAGGTTCGGTCGGCAATAACCGACACAACAGAGCAAAATTGATTATTAGCCAAACTAAATTTGATGCCAGCTGGGCAGGACAAAGACCATAATAGTCCAAAATATTTTGGACGAACTCCGAAATCAGAAATCGAAGATCCATCCGAAAATCTTTGACATAAAAAGCCACTTGATCCGAAGGAGGGGCGTTCACCCGACCGTCGGCACCAGGGACGAAGAGCTGAAACTGCTCCAGGATGCGATATTGCTCCTGAAGACGATCGACGTTCGATTTCGAAAGTGAAGAAGCCTCCACTTTCGGGTCCGACGGGGAGTCATCAGTCAGATTCTCCGACCGACCATCCCGAGAGGAGGAACTCCTAGCCATCGAAGAGAAAAAGACTAAAGGAGATGAAAAACGATTCAAAGAAGACAAAGAACTTAACCTGAAACTCAAAGAGGAAGATTAAGAAGAAAGAAAAGTTTTCAAACGCTGGGATGATTCTCTGGCAAAGCTTCCACAGCAAAGAAGACAAATGAAAAGTAAAAGGTTGGCTGAAAGCGACCCTATATATATAGGATCCCTCAACGGCCAGGATTGAAGTATCCAAATCAAGATCTTACCAGATGTTGACATGTGGTGACATCTGAGCCAACCATTGATTGGACGGTTCGATACACCTACTCCAGATCGAGCGAGATCACCACTATCCGTGAACAGCTCCGACCCAATGATATTTGAACATGTGACAAAGATCTACTTGTTAGAATCGTATCGTCTGACGCCGAATCGTCTTTCCGAAACGACGTCTGACACTAACATCCGATACCGAATTATTCTATCAATATAACAGCCTAATGATGGTTCTGTACTCACCGAAACGACAAAACAGCCGATGTTCACATCTCAAAAAAACTAGCGGTCAATTCGAGATTCGATATGACACGAAATAACTCCCTTCGTCCAATGTGACAAAACCACGTGGTGACACACGTCGGATCACCTTGGACTTGGGAGGAGGGGCAGCTGTTGGGGTAAGTCAATCGACACCCAACTCAAGTCAACCAACCTCCGACTCTGACTCAACAAAAGCCGACCAACCGCACATACAACTCCGACTATGCATCGGCTGACTGGATAAATCACACCGACTAATGGTCGGCAAACCAACTGACATTCGACTGCTACCGGTCAATAGCAGACAATTTGAATAACCTCTGACTCAAGACCGTCGGCACATCAAAACTACTAGCCGATAGTTCGCTTCTACCGACATATCAATATCACCGATATATAGTCGGTCAATCTGCTCGACTACATGTCACGACAATTAGTGGGAGTTAACGACCCACTAACTCTATAATTATGGTCCGATAATTTAATACCATAAAAAGTGGGATCACATGTTCGATGGTTATATCAGAATCACCTATAAAAAGGAAGTAAGTGAACAGCACCAGTAAGGTATTTTGAGCTAGAGCTCTGTTATTCTTGACATTCAAATCTATTGTTCACCAATTCTCATTCTGACTTAAGCATCGGAGGGTCCTCGTCGGACACAACTCTAATACGTGAGGATGCTGTTTTACAGATGCTCATCAACGACGACAGATGATAGAAAATTGGCTGCAACAATACCATAACCCAACAACCACATTATACTTGGACAACTGCCAGACAACGACGGCAGCTCAGACAACATTTTCAATGGTTCATTCAGCGGCGATCATAGGATTTTTAATTCTTTGTCTATTTCTTTTTTCTTTTTTTTTTTTTTTGTTGTTGATTCTTTTGCCACGCCAAAAGTTTTGTGGTAACTTATTTGCTTTTTTTTTTTCTTTGGCGTGGATGAAAAGACGTGTTCGCAAGTCTTTTCTCTATTTGGTTTGTTGACTGTTGGTTGTAGTGAGCTAATCCACTAAAGCGAACTGCATGCTTAGTGTCCTCGGTTTTATTCTAGGTTGGCATAATTTAAACTTTCTCTTAGAGTTGGTTTATATGCAGGCCTATCTACCATGGCTTTCTTCAATCGACTCTATCGGAGTGGATGATTTTTGGCGGAAAGTGGTCTTTTATTGGCATTCTAATAGCAGAAATGAGTGATTCTATTTATGAATAAATTTCATGCCATTCTAATTGTTGTTGTCTTTTTTCTAAAATTGCAATAAAGATGTGCATGTGTCAGTGTCCAACTACTAATTAGTTAGCGAGCTTTTTTCAATAAGAGGGAGTTAAGACTGTTATTGGGCGTTTTTGAGATGATGTGTTTGTTGAATGTAAAATGCATGGTTCTCGATTGTAGTTTTGGTTCTTGGCTTCTGTTCTTTCTAATCTTGAGCTTTGTTTCATGACTTCTTTTTTTTCAGAGACAAGGTTTATTTAGTCACTCGCTTAATTGGGTGTCCCTGGCTTATGTTTCATTAAGGAAGGTGACTGCCTTTCAGGTATTATTCGAGATTGCATCAATGGAGGTGTTGAGCTCAATGAATTTGGCTTTGGTGCCTGATCTGAAAGACATGAGTCATCGACAAATAAAAGATAATGATGTGCTTGCCTTTATAGGGCTTTAATTGCAAAGCTCAGTTGGAACCAAGATGAGTTTTAGTTTTAAGCACGGACTACACTTTGCTTTTAAATCTAATTTCATAAGAAATAATACCTTTTAGTTATCATTTGATCTTTGTTTGGTGGAGGATTTATTGATGAGGGACTTTCTATGGATGAGGGACTTTCTTCTTGCTATAGGTGAATCAGTAGAAAAACTATATAGCAGAGATGGAGGGTATCACTTGAATGCGGGTATTAACCCCTTCTATATTCTCTGCTGACAAATTTGGTTGATATTGTGTTCATGTTCATATTGATTTGGGTGATTGAACTCCATTTAAATCTGACTTTGAGCCAAGATCCATTTTGGTTTCAAGCACAGATCACAATTACCTTTAAATCTGATTTTTAGAAGAAACAAATCCTTGCTATTATCGTCTGATCTACATGTTGGTTTGGTGTGTGTGGGGGGGGGAGGTGAATGGGGATATGTGACGTGGGTCCTTTATTGCTATAGGTGCATGGGATTGATCATAAATAAATCAGTAGAGAAATTAGATCAAGAAAGATGGAGGTGGCTCCCACAAAGTCGATCCATTAATACAGGTATTGATTCTTTCAATCTTCTCTACCGGTGGATTCTAAAGTTGTGATTTGGTTGATGTTACATTTGTGTTAATAGTAATTTAGTGATTGGATTCTATTTTATAGCTTTCAGTGAAAAAAATTAAAAAATAGAGAACAAAAAATACATGTCATAAATCAAAGCAGATAGCATGTTGAATTTGAATGAAACATAATTTGACAATATAAAAGAGAATTTACCAACAAGGAAAAATGCCTAATAGTCAAGTTGGTATAGAATTGATGATAATAATATTGCTGAAGTTTAGTTAGATCAGTCTCTCGAAAAGGCATATATTAGTAATTAGCATGCTAATATAACTATCTATCGAGAAATATATAAATTACAATACAATTCATGATCTTTATGAGATATTATTATAAATTTTATATGTATTTTATAACTATCTGTCGAAAAAATATGTATTTATAATATAAGGATCCATTTGGTTGGGGCAATTTGGTATGGAAAAATGAATCCTATATCAGATTACTATGTTTGGTATGAAAAAGAGAAAAGAAAAATGGTAAAAAAATTGATGGATCTCATATTTATTTTTTGGAGAGAGAAGGTAAATAAATACCATGAGGGGTGGTATTTGAAAATTTTCGAGTGATGGTAATCCATACTTGATAAAAATATCTCTAATAAAATTGCATATGTAATCATTAAATTTATTCTGATATCTTTTCAAATTCATTCAATAAAAAATTTTTGCAAAAAAATTAAAATGGAGATGGCATCATGCAAAGGATTATGTGATTATAATCATTATATCAAAACTAATTAAAGATAATATTTTTATTATTTATATTGAAGAGTATATTTATAAATTTGATCACATTCCTATATAAATTTACCTCCAATCAAACGTAGTAATCTTTTTCTAATACTATTTTTCGGAGTAATTTTCTACCAACCAAATATGGTAAAAATTATTTTTTTCGCAATCATTTTTTCAAATAAATGATTCTCATGAATTATCAGATTATCTCGTAATATGATATACCCCAATTAAACGAACCCTAAAGATAATATGTCATAATACATATACTCTTTTCAAAGCACAAATTAAATTATTATGGTGATATCATTTACTTTATGTTAAAATCAACATGATCAAATATATGTAAACCCAAACTCTTAAACAAATACAAGTTGCCTAGGTGAGTTGCTAGTTTAAAAATAATAACAATAAAGAATCTTACATGTACGTTTTAGAAGGCATGCCATTATTTTTCTTTCTTTTTTTCTTTTCTTTTGATAAAAGGGTCACTAGGCAATAATATATGCAATGAGAATTAGCCCTTCTTCAAATACTCTTGCCCCTCGATACTATGATGAAGATGAGATTTGACTTAAGTTACTTATTCCAAGTGCCAAGTATTTTAGGTGCTTGCTGTGTACGAGGATCTGTGTGTGTACATATTTAATTCCATATTAGTGATACGTTAGAGAGATCTTGAATATCTATGCAAGGTTAAGAAATTCGAATAATATTTTCACCTATCTTTTTGGATGAGGTGTTAGGCCGTTATAAATATTATCAAAGGAGATCCAACTTATGTCCTATGTAGATCTGAGGACATTGTAGTATAAGCTCATTTGAGACTAACAATAGGCTAATCATGATTTTATGATTGAATTTGGTTACATGGGACTTTTAGTTTATTGACGACATCGTGATTTAAATAGAAAGAGTATGTGAGAATTTTGGACAAGGTCCTGGGTTATTGCAATAAGCTAGCATATTCAAAGGCATGCCATGCCATGACATAAGTTAGGGGTATTATATAATATATAATACCCCTAACTTTAGTATTATATTATATTATTATCTTATATATAATATAATAAAATTATATATTATTATGAATATAATATATATATATACATATATGTGTGTGTGTATGTATATATATATATATATATATATATAT
>KE505316.1:18236-73477 GCA_000441515.1 Elaeis oleifera | reverse complement strand
AATGCAGCTATCTGTGTGATTGAGTTCCTCTATCATGAGCTCCGACTGAATTAGGGTTAAGGTGAACTCGTCAAACCCAACATCAGTCATATGAATCAATCGATCGATCCGAGTCTGATGTGAAACTCCAATAAAAAATTCTTTTCCATTATTTCACTCTGCCATGGCTATGGGCTTAAGGACTCTATCTTTCGATCATCATAGGACTACTCCTCTCATCTACCGAGGTTGATAGATCCCATCTTGGTGCGATCTAGTTCCTACAATGAACATGCAACAGCCAACATACACCTCAGGATTTCGAATGGCTAGGAAATCGAGTTATGGTGTAGTCAAACTATAACACACTCAAGATGAACTGTCGATGCATCTCAGATCAAAGAACTAGACACACAACTGCTGCATCGAGCTAGTCATCGACGAGAAGGTAGACTTCCTTATGACTGCTCGAAGTGGTCATACTCAGTACTCTCATTCTCAACGAATACTTGTACTCTCACTTCGGTGTCTCCACATCGTAGACTCAAGACTCATCTATACTAAGAAAGCGATCATACACCAACCTTCCGGATCGATCACCATCCTCGTGATGATCCTATGGTCAGGAGAAATTTATGAGTTAGTTATGTAAATTCATGCCTTAAATTTTAACTCTTAAAATATGAATTAACATTTTCACTAACTCAAAGGATGTATCACAGACACAATGTATACAATGTGATAGAAGAATAATCTTTTATTATTTATAGTCAAAATTATAAATTTATCTTTAGATTTGTACAAGAATGTGTCAGCCAATCTGGCATCTAGGGCACACATCTAACAAATAGCTCCACTTACTAGTCACATAATGTCTTTGAACAATGACTACTTGAGCGAGTTGGCACGTTACAGCCATGCACCCATCCTGGATATCATGAGTGCTCTAGAGTCTATGCCCAAAAACTTATAAGAAGCGGCCCACTTTCACACTCACTTAGGTGGCATCCATCAAGGGTATGCAGCAGTTAATACCCCATCCCCATATTTTGGGACTATGGATCCATTAAGAGCAAAAGCTCAACCTCAACCTCACTGCAGCTATACTGACTACGCGATAGGGAGGAACTCATCACTAGTCATCTCATATGATAGTGGATAACTCAAAGATAGCAGTATTTCTACTTAAGAAATATATAACTTCATTTGATCCATTGAACCTCTTTCATGGGATCTCCAATCATAGAGGTTAGGTATCCATCATATGGTCTCATCTAATGGGCATCAGTCCCATCTTCCTCAATGTGTCACTTACTAACATCCTAGCAAGTGGCTTAGTCATAGGATCTGTGAAATTCTTCTCTGACCTCACAAATCCATGGATATAACCCCATCACTGAAAGCTGTTTTACAATATTATGTCTCAATCTTATGCATCGACTTTTTTCATGATAGATTTTATTCTTTGCTCGAGCAATATCAGCTTGACAATCACAATGTAAACTCATGGATGACATTGGTACTTTCTATAAAGGAATACCAACCAATAAGTTCCTTAGCCACTCGGCTTCGGACCCAGACTTCTCCAAGACTATAAATTTTGATTCCATAGTGGATCTCGCTATACAAGTTTGCTTGGATGATTTTCAAGAGACTGCACCACCTACTAAAGTAAAATATATCCACTAGTAAATTTAACTCATCAGAATTAGAAATCCAATTTGCATCACTATATTCTTCTAACACCATAGGATATCCACAATAACACAAACCACAATCTATACTATCTTTTAAATATCTCAATAATCTATCAAAGGCCATCCAATGATCACTACTAGTATTATGAGTGTATATGCAATATCAGGGTGTGTGCAATTCATTAAAACATCACACTTCCAATTACTTGAGCATACCTAGTTTGATTAATACTTTTACTATTATTTTTCACAAGATGCAAACAATAATCATAAGGTGTAGATACAGATGAGCATTCAGAGTAATCAAATTTCTTTAACATACTTTCCACATAATGTGATTGTGATAATACAAAGCATCCATCCTTTCTGAATAATTTAATTACAAGAATCATATTGGCTTCACCCATATCTTTCATGTCAAAATGAGATGCTAAATAGCATTTAGTATATTCACAATGTCAATATTGGTTCCAAATATAAGCAAGTCATCAACATATAAGCAAATAATCACACCAACATTATCTTCAAATTTACTGTAAATGCGTTTATCAGCTTCATTTATCACATAGCCATTTGATATCATCACATTATCAAATTTTTCATGTCATTGCTTAGGAGCTTGTTTTAAACTATAAAGAGATTTGACAGGCTTGCATACCTTATTTTTCTTGCCCGGTACCACATATCCTTTAGGTTGTTTCATATAAATCTCCTCCTTGATATTACCATTAAGAATTATAGTTTTTACATCCATTTGATGCACTACAAGCTTATAGATTGGTACAATAGCAAATAAAACTCTAATGGATGCAATTCTAGTTATTGGAGAGTAAGTATCAAAATAATCAATATTTATTTTGTTTGTAGCCCTTAGCTACCAACCTAGCCTTATAATTATCAATACTACCATCTAGTTTTAATTCTTTTTAAACACCCATTTACATCCAATAGGTTTTGTCTTTGGAGGCAAATCAACTAATTCCCAAGTGTGATCAGATAAAATTGATTCTAATTCACTTTGAATAGCTTCTTTCCAAAAAGGTGCACCAATGGAAGTAATGGCATCATTATAAGTTAAAGAATCATTACTAACAAGGTGTGTATAAAAATCATCACCAAAATTAGTTTCCTTTCTTTCTCTTTTACTTCTCCCAAGTTCATGCTCATGCTCATGCTTATGTCCATTATGCACATCATGTAAATTATGCAACACCTCTTTGTTCTTATTCTTCATAGGAAAACATTTTCAAAAAATGATGCATTACAAGATTCAATAATAGTGTTAAGTTCAATCACATCACTCTTCACAACAAGAAATCTATAAATAACACTATTATGTGCATAACCAATAAATACACAATCACAGGTTCTTGAACTAAGTTTTCTCTTCTTGGTTTCAAGAAACATCACCTTAGCTAAGCACCCCACACTTCCAAGTGTTCTTAGCTAGGTAATATCCCAAACCAAAGTTCATATGGTGTCTTACCAATTTTTTTGTGAGATGTTCTATTTTGTAAGTAACAAGTTGAAAAGACTGCTTCCCCCCACATGTTGGTAGGCAATCCCAAACTAACAAGCAAAGCATTCATCATTTCTTTCAAAGTTCTATTTTTTCTTTCGACTATGTCATTAGATTCAGGTGAATATGGCGGAGTCACTTCATGCACAATACCGTGTTTTCACAAAAAATATTAAAAGGATTAGATTCATATTCACCACCTCTAGCAGTTCTCAACCTCTTAATTTTCTATTAAGTTGGTTTTCCACTTCATTCTTAAATTCTATAAACATTTCACCAGCTTCATCTTTGATTCCTAAAAGATAAAGTTTAGTCTATCTAGAATAATCATCCACAAAATTATATAGAATTTTTTACCACCTCTAGTCATTGTGTGCTTTAAATCTCCCAAATCACTATGAATTAATCCTAATAATTCGGATTCACTTGTTATGGTTTTACAAGGTTTTTAGTTATTTTGGTTTCAACACAGACTTCACATTTATCCAGGTTAGTATTTGCCAAGTTTGGTATTAATCCAATTTCTTTCATTTTCTTAATATAAGGCATATTCACATGTCCAATCCTACCATACCAAACATCAAGAGAATCAATCAAGTAAGCACAAGAAGAAGATGCATTTCTTATCATTTTCGACATTTAATATGCATAGACCATCACTAAGATAACCTTTTCCAATATACATATCATTTTGGACAAAGTGACAATATTACTATCAAAGGTTATCTTCACATTTGCATTGTTGAGAAGATGGAATGACACAAGGCAGTGCTTGATGGAAGGTACATATAGTACATCAGAGAGCAAAAAAGACTTTTTAGATGTCAATTTTAGTAGTACCTTGCCTTTACCCAAAATCGAGACCCTACTTGAATCCCTAAGGTACACTATTCTTTCCTTCTTCCGCTGGAGTGTAAGAGGAAAAGGCTTTTACTCATAGCACAAATATGCCTTGTTGCACTTGAATCCACAATCCATCCTTTTTCGGATACCACCGCTACGATCACATCATCATCATCATTTTTATTCACCACGTTGGCTCTTGCCTTTGGGTTGGGTTTTGTTCTCTTCCTTTCTTTATCTATATTTGGCTGCAAAGTGTCCTACTTTGCCACAAACAAAGCAAACACCTTTTCCTTTTGGACATTAGAAGGAGGGTTAAACTTTTATTAGATGATGCATGATTATTATTATTCTTGAAAAAATTTTTAGAGTCTTGAGAACCTTTGGAAACATCATGCACAAAATTAGCTTTTGAAGAAAACTCCTTAGCTTGTTGAGCTTGTGCTATGTTTCTATTTTTATCTTCAATTTTAATATGCACTATAGTCTCATGAAGACTTATAGCCTTTCTCTTTTGCATGAAATTTAATTTATAATCTTTCTAATAGTCAGGTAATTTATCAACCAAACTTTGAGTAACAAACCTTTTAGGTAAAATATTATTTCTTTAGCAAGATCATCAACAAGTTTTGTAAATTCATTTATTTGCAAGAAATGGGATTGTCATCTATCATTTGAAAATGATTAAAATTATGCACTAAAAATCTTTTACTACCTTCTTCCTTCAAGACATATTTTTGCACCAATGCATCCCAAATTCTTTAGCATGAGAATAATGACAATAAATATCATATAAATCATTTGAGAGAGCTCTTATATAGTATGTCTTTACAACTTATCGACTAGTTCTTAATCTTTCAAAGCTTGAATATAATTTTCGATGTCATTATCGGATTTTGGGTTTGTAGGAACAAAATCAATATTACTAAAATCCAAAACTTCTTTTACCCGATTTTGCCACGTCTTAAAATTTTTCGATCAAAAGGTTCAATCTTTGAAGCATCGGGAATAACCTTAGTAGCAGCTAAAATACTTGTATCCATTTCAACCTTTAAGAATGTTGGAAAAAATATAGGATTGGATACTTGTATTTAGCTATTAACAAAATATACAACTAAGAGCCTAAATACAGAGATTTGCAAGGAAGGAACAATGTTATTATGAAGTCATGCTAGGCACTATCCTTAAAGGTTGATTCGCACCCTCCCGAAGCTATGCTTGGTGCAAAATGGGTTTCTCAGTATGGCAACCCTCCAAGATTAAATCATGGGTGTTTAGTGTAGGTGTGCACTTACATTATCCAAACTAATAATGGACTGCCTTTGTACTTCCCTTACAAAATATTATTATAGCTTTCAAGTACTTCTCTATATGACACTAGAGAGAATGTAGGAGAAGAGAGATTTTTTATTTTTTTAAACCGGTGTGTTTAACCTAGAGGATGAGAGTGGTTTATATGCAGAAGGATGTGGCAACTAGTTTAGAAACATGTGCAAAAAAGACTTCTTCAGCAAATAAAGTAAGTGGCAAGTGGTCAAAAATATTACAAATCTCAAAATATTTATATTTTATAAAAAAATCGTTAATTCTCCGATATAATTTAATTTTTATTTTTTTAAAATATAATAAATTATTAATTATTAATTAAATTTGAAACATCCTATGCACAAGCCACAGCAAGGATATATGTTAGCAAGTCCCAAAGTGTACTCCGGAGCCAAGCTGTTGACACCCAAAACCCAATCCATGTCCGATTCCAGAGAACCGAGCGCGAATAACGTGGCGACAGAGCAGCCTTTGCCATCCCTGTTACAAACTCCAGTGCTCGGGTCCTCGTTCCCCTCGCCCCAGTCTCCCCACTCCCCTTCTCCCTCGCTCTCTAGCAGGGCGAGAGTGTGTGTGGGTGCGTGCTTCCAATAGTCTTAAGAAATGTCGAAGATCCTTCTTCTGAAACCGCCCACGGCCGACTTCACGCCGTTAACCACAGCACCAGTCGCAGCGCTCTCTCCACCCTCCTCCTCTCCTCCTCCAAACCCCCTCTCTCCCCACTTCTCCATATCTCCTCTTCCCTCCCCTCCTTCTCCTCTCCCCCTCCTCCCCTTCGCCGCTCCTCCCTCTCCTCCCCCCGCCGTATCTTCCCCGTTCGAGCCCTCGAGTCCTCCTCCACCGCAAGAACCGACAACGAAGACAAGGAGGAGTCCAAGGCCGGGGGAGAAGACGATGGAGCCCCGCCGTCTTCCTCTTCGACGACCGCCGAGTCCGGGACTGATGATGGGGTTTTGGTGGAGAAGGCGGGGTTAGATGGAGGCCTTCCCACTGGGGAGTTCGAGATGGAGGAGTTCGGGTGGTGGAAGAGCTTCGTCGTGAAGCTCCGGATGCTGTTCGCTTTCCCCTGGGAGCGCGTCAAGAAGGGCAGCGTGCTCACCATGAAACTCCGCGGCCAGGTTGGATTGTATTGGATTGGATGTTCTTCTTTACAAACTCACCTCTCTGTTAATTTAACCCCTTCTACTATGTTTCTTAAGATATGGTTAAATTACAGTTGGTCGATTATTGGGGTTGTTGTGTATGGGAACAATTAACATGTTACGGAGGAATTCAAGAGCGGATATGAGTCTGACATTGCTATTCAATTATTTGATATTATTTTTTGTTGTCATTCTATATAGAACTTCATCTAGAATTTTCTTCTGTCATATTCATATGAAGAATGCAAATTAATGTTCTTTGCAATCTGTCATGGGTTCGTATTCTTCTTTCTTCTGTCTAGATTTTTCTTTTGTTGAATTTTTCTCCCTTTGTTCTTTTCTTTTTTTGAGTTATACGTTTGCTTCTATAATGTTTGATAACTTTAAATGAAAAAATAATGTTTCATAACCCTCACTAGTATCTAACATCCATAATTCATAGATAAGCTGCATTGGGCCATTAAAACCTTGAGGAGATAGTACTGTGATTAAAAAAAAAAGCATGAAATGTTCAAATTTGTTATAATATTGAATTTGTTCATGTTGATGCAGATATCTGATCAGTTAAAAAGCCGCTTTGCTTCTGGGCTATCCTTACCTCAAATTTGCGAAAATTTCATTAAGGCAGCATATGATTCTCGTATATCTGGTATATATCTTCAAATAGAACCTCTTAGCTGTGGATGGGGCAAACTTGATGAAATACGAAGGCATATACTGGATTTCAAGAAGTCAGGTAAATGTGTAACAATTTACATTTGTTACTTGCTACATTCCACCTTTATTGATTATAGAATGTACGTTGTTATTACTCAATTTATTGATAAAATCAATTGCTGATACTTTACAGGTACATACTGGTGTACGTATGTTAGTTTTTATTCTTACATTGCCATACATTGATGAAATAACTTATGTATATCTAGCTGTCATGTTTTCTTTTTTCTCCACTTTTTTTAGATGCGACTTTTATTGTTAGAACAGAAATAATTTGCAAGATCATTTCCCATGGTCTGCTTATTTGTGCAGAGTGAAGTCAGAGATACAGTCGGTACAAACTTCGGTAGGTGCTATTGCTTGTGGGCTAGGCGATGGAGGAAAAAAAATATTTTGTTATATTTTCAGATATTTTTCTCAGGCATTTGTAGAATTACTTTAGCATCTTGTTTTGATTAAGATTGGTGTATAAGAGTCATAGTTTAGTTATATATTTGTTTGGATAAGTTAGGAAATTATTAGGATTTCAATTTTAATTGTTCTTTGGAAAGTTTGCATATAGCAGAATTTTATATTGACTAAGAGTCTTTTATGGAATCAATCTATGTGAAAAGAGTCACTGGGTCATAATAGATAAGTCGAAGAGTCCTTCCTTAGGTAGCAAGAAAGTCTTCACTACTTTAGAGCCTATAAATGTGGGCCTATATAAATTGATGAATTTATGGTGATTATTGAGTTATTTTTGTGTGGATGTTTGTTGGCCACGTTTGGCCTTCTCTCCCCACCTTCTTCTGTACTATGATTCTCTTGTTGATCTTCCTTTGTGCTGTGAATAGATCAGATCGCTCTCTATGTATCCATTGTTTGATCAAATCTGGTTGGAGGTTTTATATTGGATTATTCAATTGAGACTTAAGAAACCTTAGGTTTTGATTCAGCTAATCCTTCTATGTGTAACAAACTTTGAAGAAGACTCTTCTTGAACATCTTGTGCCCCTGATTTCAAATTCTGTTGGTAGCTGTCCCATTTTCAAGTTCTGGACAGCAGGACAACAAGTGATAGAAGTGCTTGCAGTCCTAATTCAACACTATTTTGGGGCCCAACACCTATTGCAGATAATCCCTAAAGTTGTCTTGCATCACTAAAAGAGTATATTTGCTGCTTGGAAGTACAGGAGCTTGATGAAACTTATGAGAGAATGTACAATGAAAGATAGGTAGAAACAATGCGTATGTAGCTGGCCTCTAGAGTTAGGTAGATGGGTAGGGAAAATCTGTAACGTTGACCCCAAAATTTTAACAATCTAGTGATGGTGGTAAGCAAGGTTCGCCGAACTGATGCCGGAGGATGTATTGGCCACTGGGTCTGTTTAGTACTGTTCCAAGGTGTATGGAAACAGGGAGAGCCGGAGAGGAGGAGGAGAGAGAGAAAGAGAGAGAATTGAGATGGAGGAAGGGAGGGAGGGGGTGGAGAGGTTGAGAGAGAGGGCTCGAAAGTTCTCATCATTGTCAGGAGGACCCTTTAATCCCTAGACCTAGGGTTGGGTTGAGAGAGAGGGAGGGGAGGGAAAGCGTTGAGGAGGGGCATGCTCAGAGTGGTCATGAACCCTGAGGGAGGTTGCTATGATCACTACAGATGGGGGGATGGAGGTCTCGAAAGATCACGAGTTGAAGGGGGCGACCGGGGTGCTTTTACCAAGGGTTTTAATCGAACTGAGCCAGGAGGAGGGTTAGAGCTGATTTAATCAAATGATAAACCAAGATTAGAGCCAGTTTGGCCTATTTACCGAGTCCTAGTTTCCTATTTGTTTGGTTCACCATGCCTTAAACCGAATGATTCGGGTGGTACAGTGAACCATGTTGGTAAGTATCACTGTGTTAACTAGTTGCTTCTTGAAGGCTGCTAGTCCCTAGGTCCCAACGAAGAGTCAACAATAATAGTAAGGAATTGTTGGAAAATTCTCTTCAAGTGTTAAGAGAGATAATCTATGGTATGCATTCTGTGAAGCCAGCCTACCTTGCCTTTGTTGCTGACATAATTGTTCAAGGCTTGCGACATCAATGGTTGAAAGAGTCATTGTGATGTTTAACAAATTAGGATGATTTATATCATCAATGCAAGCACAGGATAATCCTTATTGGCTTTCAACTGATCAAGTTGTTTAAAATCAAAAGACTGGTTCATAATTAAAGCTATATTTCATGTATCCTTTGGTGAGAAAGTCAGAAAGAATGTGGTGCTTCATTAGTTAATGCCATGGTTATTAGTTAGAACAACCTAACAACCTTACATAATGGAAGCATTGGTCTTCATGGAAAATAGGATTGACTTAAAAGACATGAGCCATAGATGTACAGCATTACACATAGTTTGGCAATGTTTTGTTACATGGTTGCATTTCTTTCTTTTCTCTTTTTTCCTCCCAATGGCAAATTGTTATTTCTCTTTAAGTTTGGGTTCATAGGATATGACTATAGTTTTATGCTGGCCCCAACCTACTACAACCTCCTTTTTTGTGCTTGGAATCGGTTATGTACAAGTATTATGCATTAAGCATAACAGATGTGGAGTTAACACAACATAGGTAGGGTTAAAAGTGAATCCAATGCAAGGATTTGAGCCTGGGTCTCTTGAGTGAGAGCTAAGCAAGGTTTGCATCCTAATTGGATGGCTGAACCGTACCAACGGCCTACCAGTGCAGTTCGAATGTTTGATTTGGAACACTGGCGAAAATGGGGTGAGGGAGAAGGAAAGAGAGGAAGAGGGGGGCGGAGGGAATGAGAGGGAAAGGCCGTTGGTGGCCTGCTGCGGCATCAGAGGGTCACCGAGGCCTCTGGGGCTTCGCCCTCCTCCGAGAGAGGAGATTGGAGATTAGAGGGAGCTAGAGAGAGGCGAGAGGGACAGAAATGAAGGTAAGGGAAGGTGCCAGGGAGGTCGTCGAAGGGCTGTCAGATGGCTGTTGAGGCCGTCAGATGGTTGAAATCAATCCCATGGTGTCCGTGGGATCGAAACAAGGGTGACCTACCCTTATTCATCACGTAAGGTTTTTTTTTATGTGATGCATAGTCAAGGTGGCAATCCCATTGTGCATCGCATAAAAAAGATTTACACGATGAACAGGGGTGGGTTGCCCTTGTTTCGACCCTACAGACATTGTGGGCTTGATTTAGGCTGTCCAGCGGCCTCTTTACTGCCTTCTTCTCCCTCCATTTCTCTCTCTCCCTCTCAAATCTCTATTCTCCTATTTCAGAGGAGGGTGGCGCCTCGGAGGCCTCGATGGCCCTCCGGTGGCCACCACCAGCGTTTGCACTGGCCTCTCTTTCCTTCTCTCTCTCTCTCACTTCCTCCCCCTCTCTCTCTTCCTTTTCATTGCTCCTCCCCGCTTTTGTTCCATGTTAGTTTGGCCTAGTGTGGTTCGGTACTGACCTATATCGTATGCCAATTGATACAGTGTTCGGTTTCGAGTCGGCAAACCTTGGAGTCAAGCATCCCTAGACAAATGGATCTATCACCAGCATGGAGTAATTTGATACATGTAGAAGGAATAAGGAGGGTAGAGGTATCTAAAAATCAAATGGGATGGAGTAGTAAGAAAGGACTTTGTATCTCAACATCTTTTAAAAGTATAGCCGTAAACTGAGTTAAATGGAGGAAAAAGGATCCATGTAGCAACCCAACTAGTTTGAGATTAAGGCTTTAGTTGAGTTGAATTGAGTTTAATGGCATATTGCTTTTTATGTTTCTTGTAGTTTTTTACAAAGTCATAGCTTATGCTGGTGAAACTAATTGTGCTTATAGAAATATGTGACTGTGATTTTTTTATTATTCTCAACTTCTTACTTTGTCACTTTTTTTTTAATTAATAATTCTGATCTGTTCTGTTTTATAAACTTTGTAGGAAAGTTTATTGTAAGCTATGTTCCTATATGTGGAGAGAAAGAGTATTATCTTGCATGTGCTTGTGGAGAGCTGTATGTCCCACCCAGTGCTTATGTTGCATTGTTTGGTTTGGTAGTTCAATCATCATTCCTTGGGGTAAGTTTATTTGTCCTCCAAAAATATGTTAAATGATATGAACACTAATTGTGCTTGTAGATTTCTTATCTTTATTCACTGCTTTATTTCTTTCTTTTTGGGTAAATGCATTGAGAATGCTGTTATGGTTGTTTCTTGTCATGTTCATGCCTTTCTATGTTTGTAACCACAGAAGATAATTTTCTTCTCTGAACAATAAGAAGACATTGGCAAATTATGTATTTACAATATGTACTATATGTCATATTGAAACATAGATGCATTTCCATTAGCAAATAATATGCCAGATACACATAAAACCAAGCGAAAAAGGATTTTAGTTAAAAAAAACTGAATGTGGTTTTTTGATAGGGAATTAACCCATCAGTGACAAGAAAGCTGTTATACTGAAAGCAAATAGATGATTACCTCTTCCTCAATATAAATCAACTGCTGATGGCTCCTATTGTATGTGCTTTTGTCACTGCTTCTCAAAATTCAGTGCTGGTTCTCTTCTCCACTTCATATGGTGGTTTCAGCAATCTTTTTGAGGCATCTCAAGGATTCCTTCTCTAAGTAATGCAAAGAAGAGTGCAACTTGTCCGCTTGATAAAGAAAAATGGCAAAGAGAAATGCATCTTTTCTACTTTGGTAGTAGGTTCCTTATATTGTTCCTGTACCTCACAACTTTGCCAAGGGATCTTAGACATCCTCTCACTACTATGATATATTATTGCTATGTTGCTCTGCTTTTCTTGCCTTGATTGGCTTTCAATTCCATTGTAGGAAATTATTTTCTTGCTATTTGTGTTTATCTTAGTAGATTTTGGTCCTGTAATATCTTCTTTCTTTATGCTTCACAATGGCTGAGATAGGTGGGAAGGAAAACATGCGAAACATTTTGTTAATATGTCATATAAGTTTAATTGGGCTTCTATGACCATTTGAGAAGAGTTCCCAAGTACTTGGCATTTTGTAGCTATTGAAAATCTACCAAGTGGACCTACAGGTAGAGGCAGGTAGTATATTCTTACATGTGCATGTTGGTTTAGCTTTCCTCCTTTTGGAATTTTTTCATCTTTTGTTTCTCATAGTTCTTCCCTTACATGCTCCTCTAAATAAAACTTGCATTTTCAACAAAATAGGTGGTAAAAATTATAATCCTTAGTTCTGTTTTGAAGGCATTATGGCAAGAGTTAAAAATAGAAAATTGGATAGGTTCTCTTGGCTTTAACAGAGATTCCTAATGTTCACCCAGGGTTTCTTGTCTCACTTCACATGCTTATTGTAGCCACTCTTTCCAGCTCTTCCACACTTATTTCTAGCTAGGAATGTGACTATGAGCATAATAAAGGAATTTGACTTCACTTTATTTTGATCTTCCTCTTCCTGTTGGTATCTCCTTACAGTATCAGTGCTCTGACATGGCTTGGCATGATTTATATAAGGCCCCTTTCTCTGTCAAATCCCACCTATTATCACCTAAAGCCCATGAAATGTTACTTTGAGTCACATTCCAGACAATTCAATGGAGATAATGGAAACTTATTATTTATTTATTTTTCTCGTGGATTATGGGCGGATGAGGAAATTCTGACATTCTCAGAATAAATGGCTTGGTGTTTTATCCAGGAGGAGTTTGTGAACTGAAGCCATATGAAACTTATGCAGCGATTATTAAAATAACTTCTTCAACCGGTTTGCCTGTTTGGAGAGCAGATTTTTAGTTTTGTTCCTTCTTGTTTAATTGTGTTGTTTCTTTTTCTTCATTTTATACAACTTTAGGGCCTTGGAATTATGGCTGTTTGGCACCTTCTCTAGGTTGTACTACCTCGAATGATTGCAATTCAGCAACTATTAACCGTGGTTGCCTTTGCTTGAAACACAGGTTAACATCCAAAAAGGAGAAAATATAGAAAGGATACCAATTTTTGGTATAATGCGTACTAGTTTATGTGCACTAAAGAAGGTTAAATTATTAACATAATAAATAGTTAGAAAATGTGAAAAAATTCAGTAAGTGAATGTCAAATGGAAAAAGCATGCAAGCCATCATGGTTGGATATACGTTAATTTGTAGATGACCATGGTCCATCTCCATTTAAAACTAAACTGGTTACTCTGTCCAGGTTATGAGGTTGATGTGTAGATAATAATAAAGTAATCTTAATGTTAAATTTGCATGTAGTTGAATGTGATTATAACTGCAGATTAAACATGAATTCAGTTTTCTAATTTGACTGGAATGAGCACTTGTTTTCGCAGGGGTTCTAGAGAAAGTAGGAATTGAACCACAAATACAGCGCATTGGTAAATATAAAAGCGCCGGAGATCAACTCTCACGTAAAAGCATGTCACAAGAAGTTTGTGAAATGCTGACTTCATTGCTTGATAGTATTTATGGAAATTGGCTGGATACAATTTCTTCAACTCAAGGTTAATTTATTCATCTTATCCAATTACTGTTGCTCAGTTTTGAAAGCAAGGTTCCTAGGATGGTTAATTTTCTGTTACAGGAAAGACAAGAGAAGAAATTGAAAATTTTATCAACTCAGGAGTTTATCAAGTTGAAAGACTTAAAGAAGAAGGCTGGATAACAAATATCATGTATGATGATGAGGTGCAAATTTCTGCCTGAGCCATTAGCCAAGATGTGAAGCACATGGAAACACAAATATAAATGAAAACTTTGATGCTGAATCTTATCATATGTCAATAATTCTTAATTTCTATCCTTGATATATTTTTCTTTCAAATGAGTACTGTTTCTGTATTATTATTATTATTATTAGTATTTTTGTTTTAACATTCCTGTGCCTTGACATTTCTTGGTTAAATTAGTTAGTGTCCGCTTGTCTCCCCATTTTGCTAATGCAAAATACATGGAAGCAAACACCATTAGAAACAATTAAAAAAAAAAGAAACATTATTTCAGAGGTCTAACATTATTTCAGAGGTCTATACACTCTTTGGGGTACACGATTGAGCATATTGTTTGTAAGATTATTCAGACATATCCATATTGTGCATTAAGCTTCTAGCAGCTTCACCATTTAATGGTGTGCTGGCAGCACTTAAATGCTTGAACAATATACCGAGTCTTGATTTTGGCAATGAAGAATTGAAAGATCTTGGACAATTCAGGATTACTCTTCTCATAAGGTATTGTCAAATCTGTCCAGAATTGATTAGTTGAATGTTGTTATCCTCCTAAATTGGGCAACTTCTGAAAGCTGGATATGAGATCAACATACTATTTGTGTCTTAGGGTTCTTTGTTGGAAAAGTGGTTGTCAGCTGTCTTTCTAACCAATCTTCCCCATGCAACTTCAATAACAAAAGATTGGCTTAACACAAGAGCACTTGTTTATGTCATTGAATGATGTCCAGAATGGCAGTCCCATTAATGTGGTGACTTTTAAGTTGATGTGACAAGTTCTCCTGTTCAAATTTGTAGCCTCCAATCTGGTGTCCTCTAGAAAATCAGTCTTTAGATCTTTGAAGAGAAATGATTTGGAAAAAAACAACAAAATGTTAATGCAATTGCCAATTTACTCGTAAACAGGTGACTCATGGGGCAGTTAGAATTTTATATATGTAGGGTAGAACAAGAGTGACCAGAATCAATTTCAGACACTTGAACATGTAGGATTCACCTGTTTCACATATGCAATGGTTAATTTGATTCACCTAAGAATGAAATTGTGATTTCTGTTATTGTGATTGGTGCTCTATTCAATAACGTAAGAAATTGATTTATGAGATAACAAACAATGACTACTTAGCATAGATAGGGAGAAGTCATGATTACATGGAGAACATTGAGTCACTGGATATAGATTATATGCTTAACAATATTAGAAGTTTGTCTTCTTTCTAATTTTTGACGATGTAAATGTTTTTGATGAATTTTTAATCAATTTAAGATGTTCTAGGTGGCCTATGATTGGTCTGGTTGCACATATTGTGCTACCAACTGTGGGACATGATGATATAGTATTGTAGTTTAGGCCCAAACAACACAGAACAACCCAATCGACAGATAGTGTAAGAAGGGATGAAGCTAATTAAATATGATTAGAAATCCACATTCTTTTACAGCAGCCACCTTGATTTCAACTCTTTATGAAACATTGTCATACAACTCCTTTTACTTTGGCTGATGATATCCTCTAACCAACTGTGATATTACAACTATTTGTATTGTTTTTGCTGCATGGCAATTGAATTGGACAACTGAAGAAATAGACATAGCTCTAATGATAGGAGGATGAACTGTTAAAAGCTTCTCATTCCTTTTGTAGTCGGGTCAACATTTTCACAATAAGAAACTGCCTTTACATTTTTTTTTCTTGATCTTGTAATGCAGGTTATGTCAATGTTGAAGGAGAGACTGGGACAAAAGGATAAGAAAAATCTTCTCATTGTTGACTACAGGTAATCAACATCTTCAGGAGATCATAGAAAGGTATTGTTGCAGGGAATTGCATTTACTGTGAATTTAATGTCATCATTGTGGTTGTGCTTGTTTTTAAGAAAAAAATGAGGTCACTGTGATTATTTCTACAGCTGCTTTTCCTTTTCTTGAATAAATAGCCATAATTGTGGTGGTGCTTGTTAAAAAGAAAATTGAGGTAACAGTGATTATTTCTACAGCTGCTTTTCCCTTTTTTAAATAAATAGCCGTAATTTTCAGGGTTTAGTTGGTTTATTCACTGGCAACCACTATTATGTTCTCCCTGCATGTTGAAAATTCCTGTCACTTATTTTCCTTGGTTTAGTAATGTCATGAAATCTGAGTCCAAAAAATATTGGAGATACTTTGAAAAGCTAATTTTAATGCGTTATCTATGTCTTCTTCAGCATGCTAAGGATGTGAACTTCTATGTTCTTTTATGTTTCCTAATTAAGTTAGCGGTCCTAACTTCATCCCAAGTAAAGCTATATTACATGTTTGACATATAAGATCATTTTCAATCATCTTCCATAAAAAAAAGTTGAGCTATATTACAAACTTAACATATATGACCATTTACATTCTTGAGGTATCATTTTGGCTTTGGTGACCTTTCGCTCTTGCTAGAGTGTGATATTGTTTTTCGGGTAAAATATGGTTTTAGTCCTCCAAGTTTAAATGGTCCCTAAACTTCAAAAATCTCTAATTAGGTCCCTGCTCCTTAGAGTTTTACTTGTGTTTTAATGTTGTCCTTTTGGCCACTTTCGGCCAATTTCTAGTTTCGGAAAGTTGCATGTGATGTATACCTGACATTGTTTTCTTGCTAGAACCAGTGTCAGCATCTGGGTGATGATGTGGCATAATAGGTGGAGATTATTATTTTGATGATGTGGCGTATGGGTGATAATATAGCATATGGGTGATTCTATGACATAGCATGTGCCACAGTGGAATTTACTGTCCAACAGTATTCGATCAATGAGTGACATCATCACCTATATATCATATCATCACCCATATACCATAAATTATATTTTTGATTCTCTAAGTTTCACAAAAGTTTTTGCATGGTCTTTATAGTTTAAAAATCTCTAATTAGGTCCCTCGATTTTCAAGTATGATCTAATGTAGCCTTTTCAGCCGATTCCAGCTAGTTTTAACATCAAGAATGCCCAAAACTTCTAATTAGGACCCACATACCTCCCTCCTCCTTCATGGCCTTCCTTTGTCTTCGGCACCCTGCTCCTTTCTCCTCCACTTGGATGACCCAACATCCACACCCCCCCCCCAAAAAAAAAAAATCTCCCCCTCCACCCTCGGCAATGATCGAGCACCACCACCCTTGTGACAACTCATCCCCTTTGCCTCCTCATGCGGCTATCCTCCTTCCACTTTGCCTTCACCATGGCGTCGTCCTTGCTTTGCCCCGACTTCCTCCACTGGGCCCTCGCCCATTAAAACAATTAAAACCGCATCAAACTTTTGAGCGGTAAGCAAGATCCTATTTGGTTTAGCATAAGTAGGTCGAGCGGCGCCCATTTGGGCCATTTCTTTTTTGAGCAATTTCAAGAATTCATTCTAGTATTAGTTCATGTCAACCAAATTCCTAAAGTGGATTCTCAATGGATAGATTTGACTTTGGATATATGATTACGAGCAACAAAGTTGTCTAATCTTTTCCTTCCTCCATAATTCCTTGGGCTTTCTCTCCTCTCAACTTCCTCTTGGACAACCACATGCAAGGAAGGCGAAATCAGAATTGAGACTTGTGTTGGCTGGCCAGCGGTACGAGTCGGTATGTGTTCAGACTGGATCGGACCGGCACAAACCGACAGAGGAGAAAAAGGATATTGGGGAGGAGAAAAAGACAGAGAGATAGAGAGAGTGGGAGAGAAAGAAAAGGAGGGAGGAGAAGCCATCAGAGAGACCGTCGGAGGGCTTTCGGCTGGCCGCTGTGGCTGTCGGACGGTGCAATCGACGCTTGTGATGCCACGGGTGTGAAACAGGGGCGATCATCTCTTTTTCACAGGTTTTTTTTCAAAAAATCTTGATTATAGTGAATCTGGCAATGGATTTACTTGCTTCACTTAAGGAAAGCCGACAAACCCATTGCCAGCTGCACTGTTTTAATTTTTCTAAAAAAATTTCTCAAACAGTAAAGCCGATAATGGATTTGTCGGCTTCATTATTCATCGTTATTTAAAAAAAATGTAATGAGTGAATAAGGGTGGTGGCTCCTGTTTTGCAGCCGCAGCTCCGCCTGCACATTTTCTGCCGTCCGGTGGTTATGGCGGCCATCTAGCACCCTCTGATAGCCTCTTCGCCGGTGGCGTCCCCCTCTAGTATCGTTGCTCCCCTCTCTCTCTTGATTAATTATCCTACCAGACGACACCAAGCTACGGAGGCCTCCATAGTCCTCCGCGGCCTTAGCAGGCCATTGCCGACCTCCAGCAGCATCGTTCCTCTTTCCTCCCTCCTCTCTCTCTCTCTCTTTCTCTTTCTTACCCTCTCCATCCGATGTTCCAATTTGCTTAGTTGAACCGTCTCGATTTGCCGTCGGTACAGCTCAGAATGTCTTGAACCATCTGGTTCGGCAAATGCTGACCACACATCTCCCACTCTCCTTTGTATCATTTCCCATCATTTTTTAATTGGTTGGGATTGTCTTTGATTTGAGTTTGGGCTATAAAGGATTAGTCCTACAATCATAGCCATCCATGTACTGCTGTAATCTGTGTATTGCAGGAGGACCATAATCCAAACTCTTCTTTAACTTCTTCAATCTCCTTGCTCTTCTTGTTGATGCCTATCAAGATTCCATCATGTAGATCTTCAATCTTTTGTGCAATATATTGCAAATATCCTCTTGAAACAATGGCAAAAGTTAGACGTCCAATCAAGAAATATGAGGAAGAAAACCCTAATTAATATCATACATATAACTTTGATTCTCATCATCAGTGAGGAAAACAAACAATCTGAAAATAATAGTTCTTTGTAAAAAAGTCAAACTTCATCTAAAGCCCAATGTTTCCGATTCTTTAGGTCCTTTGTCCACGGTATTAAACCTTAAAAATCTATAGCACCCTTACATCTCTAGAAGTGTTGTTCATGTTGGAGGGTTGACAAGTTGCTGGCTCACCCAAAGATACTGTTTTTGGCCTAATGCCATTGAATTAAGTTGGGAAGAGGTGGGGCAGCCTCCAAAATTAGCACGTCATGAAGAGCTCCCTTCCAAATATGTTTGGGGACATGACGTTAATATTAAGATATAAACGTTACATGTCATTGGTGGTCAATCAGTTATTGCCAAAGCAATGAAAAGATGAGCATTCGGTCCATAACAGCATTACTTCTTTGTTTTCGCTTATAGAATGTGAGAATCTTGCTTATTGCTGAGGGCAGTAGGACATCTCCCATCTTCCAACATTGGTCTTTCAATACATGGGAGTTGATTACATGGAAATCCCTTTTGCTAGGTGGTAATAGAAACTTTTTGTGCATATGAACTGCCCCTGTTCCTTGTTTTCAAAATCTAGTGTACCTTTGGAACAGATCTAAGCGGGTGCCTTTTTTCTGGAGGGTGGAAGGGGTAATTAAGTCAGAAACTGGTTGGAATTGGTTGAAAAGGCTATGTTAAATCACACTTGAAAATCTAGGGACCTCATTAGAGATTTGTAAACTATGAGGATCATGTAAAAATATTTGTGAAACTTAGAGCATCCAAAATATAATTTATGGTATACAGATGATGACGTGGTATATGAATGATGATGTGGCATATGGGTAATGATGTGACACTCAACAATTGGATATTTTTGGGTAGGAAACTCCACTATGCCATATGCTGTGTGCCATTTCATCACCCATACACCACATCATCACCTATGTGCCACATTATCGAAATAAAATTCCACCTGTTATGCCATGTCATTATCCATATGCTGATAGTGGTGCTAACAAGGAAAGAATACCATGTGTGCATCACATGCAACTTTTTGGAACTGGAAATTGGTCGGAAGTGGCCAGGGGACGTCATTAAACTGCAAGTAAAATTCAAGGACCTAATTTGAGGGTTTTGAAGTTAAGGGACTGTAAAACGCGACCTAAAGTTGGAATACTAAAACCATATGTTACCCTTATTTTATGTAGTAGGTGTTAGATGTCTCTTTATTTGAGATAAAATTTTGATCTCCCCCTTTTTGATTTAATTGCGCCTATAGCTTTTAGGGGACAGTTATGATTTGGCTATTCACTTCATCCAAATTTTATACGTATTGGGGTTGGCTCTTTGAAACCCATCTTTTGGATTGTTTTCTTGCACTGGATGGGCCTGCATGTTCCAAATAATCATTGCCTAAAGGGCAAATGGAGTCAGGGGAACAAAACTCCTATTAATTTCTTTGGTTGTATGTTTGGCTTAATGGTCAGGATGAGTTTAATTAAAGTCAATATTTATATTTAATGTGTTCTTAAAATTGGAGTTTTAAATATTGATGACGAAAATATGTAGGAATGAGGCCATTTCCAAGATAGTGATGATGGATGAATGGTTTTCTTTCTAATGTTGGGTCTGTTCCTTTGTCCTTTTTCTTCCTGACTCTTTTTTCTACATTGAAGCTTGAGGATTTTCTTCCATAATTAGCATTCTTCAGCCTGGGATATAGATTGTTCCATGCACAGATGCGCTAGTCTTTTGACTGACAGATCTGAGTCAAATTTCAGGTCTAGATGATCTGTGGGTTTAATCAACTGGACCTCCTCTACCTATCTCACCATAATATTAATGTGAGCATGAGTTCTATGGGTATATTCTTGGACCATTATTCTTCAGAGTCTCATCTCCCGACATTTGAGCCCACACCTTGTATTCAAGATCGATTCACAAATCAAAATGAGCCACAGAGGTTCATTTTATTGGTGTTTTGCATTAAACTAATGTTCATTCAATCGCTCTCTTTATTAGATGACCACGAGTTTAACACAATCACAGCAGAATTATTACACTTATTTAGAAGATTTTAAGGTTAATTTATTCTGATCAGGCATCCAAACAGATCATGTTTGACCAAAAATTTTATTGTCATGATATTGAAATGTCGCATGCCCCTTTGTCAGTTCAAACTTTGATAACTGTGCATGACTTTATGTGAGTTCTGTTTCATCATTATGTCTTAGTAAATTATTCTAAGATAAAATCTATTTTCTTCAAAACTTGCATCTTGAACTTCATTTTTTGGACAAGCATAGTTATAAAGAGAATGATCTCAGGCACATTGTTTCATGAAATTTACCCTATAGGACGATGTTGATGAATGGGACATTCTTAGAGGGCTTTTAGTATCTAAACAAATGATAAGCAGCAAAGAAATATTATCTAGTTCACAAGATGGAACACAGCATCATCATGTGAATGATTTAAAATGATTCCCCTGATATTTGCTGTATGCTGAGTTACTAAGAAAACACCAAGTAGAATGTGGATTGAGTCTGATTTCTCTTCATAATCTTGCTTTATGCAATTTCAAACATGGTCTCAAATCTTAGTGAGACGTCATTGGGACGATGTACTGATCTGAGCGTCAGGATACGACTGTCCCTGTCATTATCCCAGCATCCTGATCGACATGTTTTGGAACATCCTCTAACCCAAGTGCTGGGATGGAGCAGTACAGCATGGTGTCCCATTCCATGGGCAAACCAGGACAGCCCTGTCCCATAGGACTTAAAGCATTGATTTCAAATAATTTGCTGCTGCAATATCATGTCTATTTGGAGTCATTTCCTTTCAGAAATTGTATTATGTTAGCTCCGGTATTCATTTCATTGGTATCTAATTTGATTATATATATGTATGTTTGTATGTATGTATGTATGTATGTATGCATGTATGTGTGTATGAATGTATGTTATTTCTGGATCTACTGGTTATGAACTGTATCTTATGCCAATGCTCTGATACTTTATTTGTCTCTAATTTATTTAATAGTTTCATAGCCAAAAAAAAAAGGAAAAGAAAAGCCATGGCATACATATAATATACAACATACTACAGCTTATGGGTTACCAATAATTTTTATGCAATTATAGGCTTTGGATGATAAGGTCCTTGACTCCTTGTAATGTATGAACAATTTCTTAATATCACTGTAGGATTTCGTTGTTGCTTTGCTGGTTAAACCTAAACTTTCACTTGTAACTGTGACCAGCAACTACTCATGGTAAAAAATTTGAATATGTTTCTTTTAACTTTATTCCATGCAGCATAGATATGATAAATGCAGTCTTCGTCTGAACATTTTACTGTTGGTAATTGAACAAGGGTTACTGAACTTTCTTTCTTTGTTTCTTAACCACAGTAAATACTCTAAAGTAAGAAAATGGACACTTGGGTTGGAAGGAGGAAAAGTACAAATTGCTATAATTAGGGCTTCTGGAAGCATTAGTCGTACTCGTAGTCCATTAAGCATCCCTAGCTCTAGCATTGTTGGTGAACAACTAATTGAGAAGATCCGTACTGTTAGAGGTTGGTGTACTTGCTGTCCAGCCTTTATATATTGCATTGACAATTAATCTGTTAATTGCTGTGTTATATTAAATCATCAAGATTCTGTTGTGCCTAATGATTCCAAAATATTGCAGGAGGGGCCTTACAATTGGCATGATGTTATTGCAATTGAAACTCTTGTAGTGATACAACTGAAAGGATTATCATTGATCAACTCTATTTTCTACAAGCTTTACTTTTTTCCTTAGGACAATGGCATTTTATGCACTTTACTAGGAAATGTACTGGCATCTTTTGCACGTCAGCTACCATTATCCTTGCCAATTTACCAACATACATATAATGTTATAAATAGGTAACATCTTGGGTAAATTTTAATTGGAAGATGCTTTTAGTCAGTGGATTAGTGCATAGAGCTGTCTGAGAACTAGCATGAGCATAGCCAATTATGTGTAAGCAATCAGAATGCCAAGGTAGTAGGAAGTTGATATGAGAACGGCTAATCAAGAGCTACTAGAAATCATTAGTACTTTTTGCAGAACATAAATTTGCACAAGTAGTGCATAAATTAGTCACATCATATAGGAACTGCAATCAAAAGGTCACATTTGACTACACTGTTCTTCTCTCTTTATCTATTGTCTGTTTGAATATTCAGACGTGATATATGGATCTGCCTAATTTTGTGGCACAGACAGTTCAATTATTTCACATTTATTATGTTATCTTAATTTAAGGAAAATGTCTTTTTACTTTGTCGATATGGTGTCTGATGTTATCTGATATTTCATACCAACAAGATTCTTGATTAACATGGCTTTTTTTTTTAATCCAATTTTAAATTTGTGGCCAACTAATGCTAGAATACCATCCATGTCAAAATTGCCATGAATGTGAATAAATCAAATTATTATTTAAAATAAATATTGTTGTCTTTGCTAGATTTTCAGCCTGACATATTTAGCACAAGGACTGCCCAAACAGTCCTTCAGCCCCCAATGACAAGACACTTAGAAGTCAAACCTCCATAAATGAGCATGTCATTTTCCAAAACTACCATTTGAAAGGAAGAAAATTAAACATATAAAAAGATAGAAGGACAGAAATGCCTACTGTCAGTTACCATGAGTCATATCTATAATACTCCCATCATCCAGCCTTCACCTAGGGGGAATGAAGATGCAGGTCACTGAGTAGTGTTTTTATGTGTAGATGAAAGATATACAGAAAAGAGGTGCGATTTGCTAGGTTGATGTTTTTCTCCAACAAAAAAATAGGAATCAGATGTTGGCCCACCATGGTGCTCTGAGGAAAAATTATCTTGCAAAGAATTTGATGTCCCTGTCAAATAATTGAATAGTTAAACATGTCTATTTCATGGGATTAAATAAAAGCTCATGAGTTTCATGGTATCATATTGACACTCTGCAACTTAAAATATTTATTGTTTTGTGATTTAATTGTGCTTTTAAATAGGCCCGCAGCCCATTATTGGCATCTACAGTCATCAGTGATCTCAGCCAACAAGAATTGGTTGTTTCCTTTATTTGTTTCTTATTTTCTGTATCCATGTCTCTCACGTTTCTTCTTTTTCTTCATTAGTGATATTAAACATGATCCTCAGATCCTGTCTACAAATGACAAGCTAAACTTAATGTTTATTGAGCAAATGTGAAGATTTTACTTTTGGAGGCACTCCAAGTTCCTCATTATCTAGAACCGTCACTTTGCACCCTGCGATGTTATTTCATCTGGCTTTTCCATCTGCTTCATACAACTATGCTTGTATATCCTTATCTCCACCAAAATATGAAATTCATTATCCTATTCTGGTAGTACAAGATCATCTTGATCCTTGGTGTTTTATTGTGGTTCAAGATCTTCCTAACCCATCTTTAGTTTCTCGAGGGGCCTCCCTGAGTTCTAAACATTATAATTCTTAACTTTGTTGCAGGATTCGTTTAGGGCCTGTTTGAATGATTGGGCTGAAAATCTTATAGGATTTGTGGTTGGGCCAATACAACCAGCAAGATTACAGATTGGGTTGGCTTTATTTCATAAATACCTAGGGATAGCTTTAGAGTGGGTCGGCCCAAATCCCATAGGGAGAAAAAAAAAAGACCTCAACAGGTCTTTCTCACCAGGCCCTTAGTGTGAGGGTGGCCTATAGGGATGAAGTAAATTCTGTTATCTTTTCATGAATTCACTAATAGACAATCTTCTAGACAGAAACCAAATGCATAACCAATTCCTAAAAATCTAGTTAATATACTCTGCTCCAAAAATTTACTTAGTTACCACCAGGGCTTGTTGGTTGCATATACATGTTATTGAAAATTCATAGTTCATTTATGATCGGTTCAACATTAACACCGGAAGCATTACTCTGACTTTATCTAGTAAATTATTCTGCAATTTTTGTGGAAACTAATTGCTACTGCCAAAACTGTTTTATCTTAAGAAGTGATCTGAGTCTCACTCTTCAAAATCATTATTCATGTTCTAGTTCTTTGTTTTCTATGATTTGAATTAAGCAGTTTCTTCTTTCAGACACACAAAGGTATAAAGCTGTTATCTTGCGAATTGACAGTCCTGGAGGTGATGCTCTTGCTTCCGATTTGTAAGTGGTAATTAATAGCTCATGTCTCTTTTCATGATTGACATAGGACTGGCACAAACTAGGAGCAATATTTCTTGATTTCATGGTTCAGCTTTAACAATCTTGTGTCATATGCTGTGCCTTTGAACTGGACTGGTCTAAGTTTGATTAGTAGGAGAATTACGGTTTTTTTTTTTAAATTTTTTGTAGTCATTCGACTTGATTTCTATTTTATTTCTACACCTTTCATTTTTCAAATTTCTTGAGGTTTTTTTCCTTGTATCAACCCCCTGCCCCCTCCTCCTCCTAAGACACTTTTGCCTACCATACAAAGTGTAATTGTTTGTTTCTTGGATTTCAACTTACTGCAAAAAGAGGTAATGATTTAACTTTCACCATTGTTCCTAAAACCAATGCTTTGCTAAATGTTGTTGACATACATTTTGGTTGCATGCATGGTTCTAGATGCATTTTCATTTTGATATTATGCATGCTACATTTCTGTTGTGATCTACATTGTAGCTTGATTTTCTAGATGGATACTTGGTAAAGTTGGTAAACGAATTCTAAGACTAGATGTTAAATTACAGAAGGGACGAACAAAGTGCAAAATGTGAGGGAATATCAATCTTAAGGGTGCTTGCAAGTAAGGCTTGATGAGTCAACTTATGGGAGCTGGTGCTAGAAACTGGGGTTGATTAGCACAGCGGAAATTAAAATTTTGTGATCATAAACACAGAAGAAATTAAATTTTTAGATCAATATGATGCGAGATCTCATCTTGAATCTACTCCTGATTTCTCATAGTTGTTAAGTTAAGATTAAGAAGAAGAAGATCAGATTTTCATCTTTGCGTGGGTAGTTCTTCACCGCAATCTGATAATTGTGGATGTTTTCATGGTTCCTTTGAAGTCGCACAAGCGTCCGGCCTCTATAGGTATTCACACAGAAAAGGTCAAGGATTCTTCCTAATTATTTTGATTTCCTTCACAAGAAAATCAACACGTACAATTTTGTTTGCAGCCTTTGATCGTGCTTCAACTCTTGGTCGCTAGATGCAAGAAAGGAAGAAAGGAATTTTTTTAAAACATCCAATTCCTTCGGCGTCCTAGCTTCGGGCGTGAGAGAAAGGAGAGGCATGGAGAAGAATCTGAAATCTGATTTCTTTCTTTCTTACAAAAACCCTCATGTCACATGTTAGAGCCCATATAAATAGGCAGCAATCCTTCACACCATAAAACTCTTGGGCGTCCAAGAGTTTAACCATAACTTAAGATTTTTTATCACATAAGGAGATGGGTTGCAAGATGGACTCTCTATGGTCTTGAACTCCTACCAAATGTGGACAATGGTGCGTGAGAAGGTGGTTGGTGTCAAGAGGTTTGTTATGTGAACATAAGAGGCGCTAGGAGTCCTTCTTCAGGTGGAACTTCTTGGCGCCTCCTACCTTCCCACATGAAGCCTCCTTTTAGGTGGAAACATGGTGTACAAAAAGGGGTTTAACGAGTTGGCATTTGGGCTTGAATGTGAGATCCAATCTCATATAAAAAAGGAGTCGTAGTCCCATGAGGCTTTGATCAAATCAAACCTTTTGATTTAGTCCAATCTTTTAATTCCTTAAATCTTTATTTGAAGCGGGTATCTATTGTGTTAGGGTGGTTTACCTTTTGAAATGGTAGCATGGTTTGACCAAAGAAAGCACCAAAAATGCGAAATACTGCATTTTTGCCTATTGTTGTTCGGGTTTGGATTAAGGATTTGATTAAAAAGTTATAGAACATTTCGACAGTTAAGAAAAAAATATCAGAATCAAAGGAAGAAGGAATTAAAAGGTTAGACTAAATCAAAAGGTTTGATTTGGTCAAAATCTTGTGGGACTAGGACTTCTTTTTGATATGAGATTAGATCTTATATTCAAGCCCAAATGTCAACTCGTCTAAATCCCTTTTTGTGTGCCATGTTCCTCCTAAAAGGAGGCTTCATGTGAGAAGGAAGGAGGCGCCAAGGAGTTCCATCTGTAGAAGGACTTCTAGTGCCTCTTATGTTCACGTAACAAATCTCTTAACGCCAACCACCTTCTTTCACACTCTTGTCCATGTTTAGCAGGAGTTCACGTCTATAGGGAGTCCATCTTGCACCCCATCATCTTATGTGATAAGGAGTTTAAGTTATGGTTAAACTCTTGGACGGCCAAGAGTTTTACGACGTGAAGGATTGTTGCCTATTTATATGGGCTTTAACATGTGGCGTGGGGTTTTGTACGAAAAAAAATCAGATTTCAGATTCTTTTCCATGCCTCACGCTTCTCCTTTCTCTCTCTTATACTCGTAGCTAGGATGTCCAAGGAGTTGAATGTTTTGAAGACATTTTTCTTTCTTCCCTTGCATTTAGTGACCAAGAGTTGGAGCACGATCAAAGGCTGCAAACAAAATTTTGCGTGTTGATTTTCTTGTGAAGGAAATCAAACTAATTGGAGAGGATCCTTGACCTTTCCTGTGTGGATACCTGAAGAGGCCGGATGCTTGTGCGGCTTCAAAGGAACCGTAAAGACATCCATGATTATCAGATTATGGTGAAGAACTATCTGCGCAAAGGTGAAGATCTGATCTTCTTCTTCTTAATCTTAATCTTAACAACTATGAGAAATCCGAGGTTGATTCGAGATGAGATCTCGCATCATATTGATCTGAAAATTTATTTTCTGCTATGTTTATGATCACAAATTTAATTCCGCTATGCTAATCAACTTTAGTTCTAAAAGTGGTATCAGAGCACTTGATCTCATCAGGGTGCTAGCATCCTTGTAGAGATTCTTTTTGATGATGGATTTATTTTTCTTTTGTTGAAAATTCTTTTCAAGGATTTCAATCTTTTGTTTTATTGATCATGCTCCGCACATGAACGGATCTGGAACCTTTTTTGATTCTTTCTTGATTTCTTTCTCAAGAAAATCGAACTCAGCCTTTTGATTTTCTTCTCAAGAAATCCATCTCCTCTTTTTCTTTTGCTTCCCTTCCCTCTTCCTTTGGCATGCATCAAACTCTTGGGTGTGGCATCCAACTTGTTTTTGGGCATCCAAGAGAGAGAGAGGGGAGGCGTGCTCAAACTAAATAAAAATAAAATCCTTATTGAATAAGGATTTCTAATGACATGGGGAATCTAGAGTTTAACTATGTGCTAGCATTATAATCTAAATTTTTTAGGATTTCACAAATCCTAATTTGATTAGGACTTCTTCAGTCTAATCTTAAATCCTTGACCTATTTTCTTTTGTGTGTAATCCCATAGGTTCTATTTTATCTGGCAGTGAGACATTGTGATCTCCATCACGAATATCATTGAAACTTTTTTCAATGGATTGAAACAATTCCTACTCAATGAGAATTATTGATCATCAAAATAATTCTCATGAGTCACAATCCATCAGTGATGCCTAGTAGCATGTAGTGGCATGTCAGCAAAATGGAATAAGTGAACCTCTAGGTGTAGTTATCGTATGATTCAGTTCTTCTATTGCGAGTCCCAATAAGACGGAGGTTATGGAATTTCTTGTCAAACCTCATCGTTTGTCATATATCAAATTTATTTGACTCGAGTTCTTGATGTGAAAATTATGAAAACTCTTTTCCACTATTCACACTATTCTGGTCAAGATTTTTTGAACTGGGTCTCATAAATCACATAAGACTAACTTCTTTATCTATCAAGGGCGATAGATCTCATATAGGTGCATATCCTATCCTACAGTGAACCTACTGCAGTCAATATGCACCGCAAGGATCCATATGGCTAGAGATCAAATGTATGTACAGTCAAACTGCAGCAATCCTATTGTGAATAGCCGAGGCACCATAGGTCCAAGGACTAGTCATACAACTGCAACATCGAGCAAGTCACTAATGAGTGAGTAGACATCCAAGTGACTTCTCGTATAGATTACACTCAGTACTCTTGTTATCTAACAACGACCTGCAATTGCTCCAGTATCCCCATACTATAGACTCGAGACTCGTCTATCCTAAAGGAAGTGATCTATGCACCAATCTATTCAGATCAATCACCGTCTCTACGATGATCCATCGATCGTGAGCTTTTAGGAATTAATTATCAATGACACATACCTCAAATTCTCAACTCTTGAGAATATGTGTCATTATCTTATTAATTCTTTGGATGATTCATGGATACATATACAACATGAATGAAATAAATAATCCAATTTCATAGATATCAAATACAAAATTATGTCCTAGAATAATTATATGTGTTAGTATGATTGGCTTCTAGGACATACATCTAACAATTTGATAGCAAAAGTAGATGCAGATTTTGTCTTTATTAGAAGTGTTTGAATATTTTTAGGTGCTTGTAGTGGCAATAGTGCCTTGAGCAATAAATGGTCATGCAAAGATTGTGCAATAGAATGGAACTAAGAAGGTGATGACCAAGGTTTAAATCTGCATCTGGTTGCCATAATAGATTCGTTGTGGTGTACTGATATCTATCTGTACACTGCAAACCCATGGTAGAAGAAAATAAAAGATAGTACGATCATAACCTCTGATAGTGGGAAAACTGAAAAGCAAGAATAATAAAGAAAAGAAACTTAAAGCCTTATTCAATGTGTTTTATTATAGACGAAATAATAAATCTGGCACAGATGTTGACATTTCTCATCCATTAGTGGATTTAAAAGCGTATGCAAGAGATATATAAATGGGTTCATATGCATGTAATGCAGTCTACGCCTTGTATTATTTACTCGATGCATGTAAATCTTTAGATGTCCATTCATATTTATTTGTTCTCTTAATGTATGATGTTGCTCTATGCTTAATGTTTTAACAAGTTTTATTGAAGATTTTCTACTCCAAGAGTCAAATGGTTGTGTTTTGTTTAGTACAGGATGTGGAGGGAGATCAAGCTTCTTGCTGCCACTAAACCTGTGATTGTTTCAATGGCTGATGTTGCCGCAAGTGGTGGATATTACATGGCTATGGCAGCAGGAACAATTGTTGCCGAGAAGCTTACTTTAACAGGTTCAATTGGAGTTGTCACAGGTGAATTTGATGGCTTGATCTTTCTTGTGGTTATTTACAGAGATGCTGCTACACTAGATATTGGAATGCCTGTTGCTGACTGGCCTTTCCTTTTGTGGAAATTTGTGCATCAAAACATTCTTTTGGACAAAAATTACTGGGGATAAAATCATCATCTAATCTGTGAGATTGTCTTTCAGTCTAACCATGGTTGGAACTCTTTATTGATTTCTTACACCTACTTGGTACTATTTTCTACCTATTTTTTTGCTATTATATACTTGCTTTATAGTTGACCTTTTCCTTCTTTTAATTTTGAGATAGAAGGAGAGAGGTCATGTTGTATTTAAAATTACCTAGGTCAGATTTCTTGGGGATAGACTGCCCAAGACTCAAGTGTGAGACTTCTGCTTTTAAGGTGAAGAGAGATGACCCTGCAGCAATGCCCAATTTAACCTTTTGTGACTTGAATTTCCCTTTAGTCCTTTTCTATGGAATTCAGGTTTTTGAAATACGAACTACAGTAAGGGGAGTTATATATTGCTGGTTTTGTTTTGCATCCGGTCATGTCCTCCCCATTTTGCTCTTTCTCTCCCCCTCTCTTCATCTTTTTTCTTCGGTCCACTTACCATATGGATCCAAATTACCACCATGGTATTAATGCAAAACAAAGGACATCAGGTTAAACAGGTTTTATTTGACTAGAAATATTCCAAGTGAAATATGATGCAGAGTTTTTTGTTGATTGAAGACCAAACCTTCTTTGTGTATTATTTTAGAAGTGGCAAATTCTTGAAGACGAAGTGAAAAAAATTCTTGTAAACCTAATAATTGAGTGGATACCAATAAGCGAGGACAAGGCAGACGAGCTGATGTGGCATCAATTGGGGACGGCTTGCAAGGACATAGTTGGATTGAGGAAAAGGATTTAACTTGGATTAAGGTTGATCAGATTGTTTGCTGCCCTTAACTTGTATATGGGACAAAAATGATCAATCTTTGAAATTAAGATCTACTAAAAGGTCAAAAAAAACCTTCCCTAGAGTTTTATGTTGAGAATGAGCAATTAAGGCTCTCTAGGATTTTAGGCTAAACATTTCAGAAAGAATCTGCAAGGTTTCTGTAAGCAAGGTGCACACAAAATTCAGTTTATATATTTAACTACATTTGCATTTGCTTGTGTGTACCCATCTTCTTCCTTTGTAACTGAGCTTATTTTGTTAAATTCTCTGTTGGTATACATTTAGACAACCCACATTGTTGCAATCCGTTGAATGACATGGTAATAACTTCAGATGCTAAAAGCAGATTGCATGTGATAAACTTAGTGTGTTTAGAGAGTTCTATCTTTTATCTGTATACTTACATACTTGTTTTGAAAGCTGTGGATTCTGACACAGTATAACTTGCAGGGAAGTTCAGTTTAAACAAGCTTTATGAAAGGATTGGCTTCAATAAGGAAATAATTCAAGGGGAAGATTTGCTGAGCTTAATGCTGCCGAGCAACGTCCTTTTAGGTGAGTATCTGTTGCTTTTATAGCTGCTAACTATTGTTACCATTCAGAACTGGTAGCTATTGTTACCATTCAGAACTCAAACCTGATGAGAGGAAAAAGTTAAAATAAAACTAAATCGATCAAGCATCCCATGTGTCTGCAGTGAACTATATCTTAAATGCTGCCATTGCAGTATGGCAGATTTAACCCTATAAGGACAATGGGCCAAGTAAATGTTGGTTGGTCTAAAATATCATCTAATCCACCATATTTTTTTAGTTTGGGTTAGATGGGTGTTTTGGCCGTCAAGATTACAGGTGATGATCAATAGACAGTAGTGAGAAAGCTCAAGAGCCTTAGGGTGAGCAGTGCAATGAGGGAAAAATTGGTGATAAGAAGCTCCACTGTTGTCTGAATAGTATGTGCATCAAAAAATAGACACATTGAGCTAATAAAGTTGAATGTGCATTGCTGCTGCATTACAAATAACTTGAGATTAAAAGCAGCTTTAATTTACTTGAAGCATCCAGAATGTTTTAACCTGAGCATGTTGTTTTCACTAAGCGTTGACAAAGCCATAGTCTCAGCATTAATCATGTTTTCAATAGGAATTACTGAATCTTGCTGCCAAAAAGGTACCTGAGGCCATCCTGCACTCATGTTAGAGATGTGCTTCAAATAATGATTTAAAATATCAGCGTGGCAATCATTGTATTGTCTTCGTATGGTGACAAAAGTTGTTATACAATGGACAAATACCAAGTAGATATAGCATTATCATGACATCTAAAATAACCAATTTTGAGGAATGCATGATGAAGCAACTCAAATCTTGCAGTAGGGGCTCGCCATGGGCTGTTGATAGCATAATGTATGATAGAGATATTGTGGGGAGGATAAGGGAGGGTAGGAGGCTTCACGTAAACCTCCTTAGAGATCACTTAAGAAACATCCTAGTCAATGCCATAATTTAGGCAAAAGCTATGAGATAGTAGACAGATATTATGAAGCTTTATCATGCCATTATAGCAAATTTGGAAATTCATAGACTCAATTAGGCATGATGGAAAACCTTTCTGGAGGGAGGAGAAGAGATAGCAGTGGTGAGATTGCCCAACACTGTGAACCATTGGGTGCAGTTCTCTTGGTAGGCCTAGAGAAATGATTGATTGTGGGATGAAAATGGGGCAATGGAAAATAATTGCTCTTCTTCAATCATTCGTACAAGCTAGTTGCCAGGGGGAAACCACATTGTTGGTATAATCTAAGAATTTTGAAAACTCGGGGCTTTATGTTGAAGAGTAAATAAGACTTTTGCCAGTGGACTAGAGGCATGTCTGTTATTGCTTTTGCTTGAAAGGGCTTTTTGTAAGGCATTTCACTGGATCTACCTTGCAGATAAGAACTTTTTCACTTGTTTGATGCTTGCTAACACATGACATTAAAGCATTTTCTAAATCTGTTTGGTTTTCGATACGATTATTTATAATTTGGAAGGTTTAAATCCAAATTAGTTGATTAAATTTTACCTAATTTAGGTGCACCTTAATGAATGCAACTGATTGTTCTTGTGGGAATAATATATGGTTTTCATGTAAGCAGGAGCCAAAAACTAGAGGCAACTATTTAGCTTATGTGAGAAGCACTCGTTATTGAATGTTACCAAACTCTTCATTTTGAACCAGTTCTTTGGAAAAAAAAAAGAAACAAGAATTGCTCTTCTTTAAGCAATGCCAAACAAGCCATTGGTTTAGTTATTATTATTATTTTTTCTTTTCTCTTTTTCATTGTTTTAGGCCCTTAGTTAGTTCCATTCAATTGAAAAACTAACTTGCTTCCACATCTAGGATTTTACAAGGAAGCACCTACCAATCTCATATATTGATCTTGAATATGGCATGACTGTATCTGCAAACCGATCAATATGCCAATTTATAAAAAAATGAAACTTCTGCAAGTTATGCCAGCAGCTGATCCTATGTTTCATTTCTGCATTAAAACTTAGGACTTAGGAGTCTGTTTACCCCCAAGCTCTAATCATGATTCTTTGCCTTTTGGCTCTAAGCTGTAAAACTATGACATTGCATGAGATTCTGCCACATAAAAGGCACTTCTAGTGAGTAGCATTCTATCGAAGTTCAATAGATGCATAACAATGCAGTTTTGGAGATGCTGCCCGTCCAACTCTACATTTTTCAGTGACTGAAGCATTAGTGGCTTAACAAGACTGGGTCGAGCCATTCTATGACTTGTTTGCTTCTTGCTTCCTTGACTAGAATCCCCCCATGTATAATTGCATAGGCACCTTACATCCGTGGGAGTTTACCGGTCGACAATCTTTCTTATTCGAAAGCTTGCATCTCACGCCAAGTTGTCTGACCTGCATATAGTTTAACTCTTAGTTTGGATGCCATAACTTGCATTAAATTGTTCTTGCTCAGGTTCTCTAATGATCTGTCGAGGTTGGACACTTGTGATGCAAGCATAGAACTCTTTTTTTTTTTTGTTACAGGCAGATGCTCACACTGATATAGCATGAATATGCCCCAAAAGATCAAAAACAAATATCCTAAAAAGCACGTGGGCAAGTCTGACCCTGATGCTAGATCTAGTCGCTAGTGTGCTCAGCTACATAGGAGGCGACCCAGTTAGCGGTACTATTTGTCTTTCGGAAGACATGGTGAATAGAGACCGTAGTGAAGTCATGAAGGCAGGTCCGGATATCCCGAAGAAGTAGATAGGCCTCCGCTTGCATCGTATTGCTCTGAATCCAGCCTATCACGATAGCAGAGTCACCCTTAATAATAATCCTCTCTGCTCGTAGTTTCTATCGGACACAGATAATGCTAGCCCAGGCAGCGTGGAGCTCAGCACTTAAGATGGAAGGGTCAAAGAGAAGGGATCCCTCCACAGCTAGTAATCTCGCATCAGGTCCTTAGATGACAAAGCTAACACCTCTACCATCTCTTACACTGTCGTCGAAATTTATCTTGACACAACTCGATGGAGGGCCCCAGAAATAAAATAACCCTCTGGGTCGCTATAGGAGCAGTATGGGGACTCCAGGAATTAGAAGCATCAAGGTGGATCCCGGCAGCGTCGAAGCGGCTATACTCTGCGGCCAAAACAATAGGCCCTCTCCAACACACAATGGGCAGGTATCATCTTAGCTTCAAAGATCAGGCTGTCCCTGGAGAGCCAGATCTGATAGGCGATGTATACCATCCTAACCCCAGGCACAGGTAAACCGCTCGTAGTACTCTACCGGATCACATCCAGAAAAAATCTTGCCAAGGGCCATTGCTCGCCTCCCACGACTGACCAGCCATCCTCCATATCATTCTTGCTCTCAAGCATCATAGGAGGGCATGCTCTATGGACTCATCCTCTAGCCTATAGACTTGACAAGACACCGCAAGCTCCATACCCCTCCCTAAGTAAGGTGCATGTCGGAAGTTGGTCCCGGACAATCTTTCAGAGAAAGAGCCTCATCCTGAAATGAGCAGCCACCCTCTAAATCCAAGCTGCATCAATCCTGGTACTCGCTGCTGGCGTACATAGCTAGACAGATCTCTCGTGGGGGCTCTTGAGCAGCAAAATGGCCCACACTCTTATATCATGGCTATGATGGATAGGAATCAGGATGGTGAGGATCTGATCCACAAGTGGGCCATCGAACAGACGGTTGATGTCCTGAGCCCTCCAACCCTATCGTTGGCAGTGATCAGATCACAAACATGAAGCTAGTCATCCATTTTCGTGCGGATGAAGGTTGGCCATCGGACAAGGAGCAAGCTGAAAATCCAGACATCCTGGCTCACATCCATAGATCTCCCATCTCCAATCAGCTATCTGACATGGACCAAGGCAGCAGGGCATGGGCATAAATCTTTTTCCACATGAAAGAGCAACTACGAGCAGTCCGAACTTTGGAGCCCTGATTTCAAGCCCTATAACGAGCCTCATCATTTACTCCACAAACCATCCGATTGGATTCGGAATCTAGCAGCATGCTTGGTAATCAGAGCTTTTTGACGAATAGAGACTGAATCCCAAGGCCGCCATCCTCAAATTGACAGACCACCTCCTAAGATGGCAAGTGGAGTCGGCGACGATCGTACCTTGAGCCCCGCAAGAATTGTTGGAAAAGTCACTTCAACCACCTAAGACGAGCTTGGCACAACCATGTTTGCTAAGAGGTAAACAGGTATGGAACTCAGGATCGATCTCACGAGCGTCATCCTGTCCATCATAGAGAGGGTGTTGGCGCGCCAGCCCTCCAGACGATCCTGAATTCGCTGCTTTATGGGTTTGCAATCAGCCCTCCGAAGATGCTAACCAATAAGAGGAATCTCGAGATAGGACAGGGCCTTGGTTTGCTCCTAGATCCCTATCTCTTCCGAACCGTCAGCTTCATCTGGGCCTTTGTTTGGGGCTAAAGATGACAGCAGACTTCTGTAGATTTATCAGTTGGTCCGAGATCCTATAGTAGGCCTCGACGATAGAAGCAAAACATCTCGCATTGTGGATCGAGGTTTGGCCAATCAAAAGGCAGTCATCTGCAAAAAAGGAGGTGCGAGAAAGGTTGGGCCCTAGGGACGGGCCAGTAGGGCTCCAGTTCTGACCCTTGAACAGCCATCCTCAGCATTTGGGACAGAGCATCAGCATATAAAATGAATAGATAAGGAGAGAGAAGGCAACCTTGGCATAGTCCAACTGTCGAATGAAAAAACTCCGTCAGAGCACCATTGATTAGAATGGCAAAACTCGGATGCTTTGCATAGTCCATGATCCAGCCGATCCATTTATCCTAAAATCCAAGCTCGTGAAGTGTCTACCGCAAGAATCACTAGCTCATCCGATCATATGCCTCCATATCCAATTTGAGTGCCATAAATTTCGTCTGCTGTGGGCTCACTGCAGATCATGCATAAACTTGTGGGCTAGCAGGACATCGTCAGAGATGCACCGGTCGATAACAAAGGCTCCCTGCTCAGGATTAATCAGACGGGGGATGATTGGCTTTAGTCGTCCGACCAAGATCTTAGCACCAAGGTTTTATGTTCCAACGAGATGAGGGGTGTCCCAGTTGTCCTATTCCGTTTCTATGAAAAATAAATCGGGATAGGATCGGGACTCTGAAACCCATCTACACAGGGAGAGAAGAAGAAAGAGAAAGAAGATAAAGAAAGGAAAAGTGAAAGGGAAGAAAAAAAGAAAATGAAAGAGAAAAGAGAAGAAAAGAGAGGAAAAAGAAAAAAAGAAAAAGGGAATAAGAAAGAAAGAAAAAGGAAAGGAAGGTAAAGAAGAAAAGAAAGAAGAAAAAATTAGGGAGAAAGATGGAGGATATCTACTGGATCGCATGATTGGAATCACTGTCGAGATAGGACGAAACAGTGGGGCGTTCCTTTCTATGAGGAAACTGGGACACCTCCATCCCACAATTTAAAATCTTCTTAGTACATACTTTGTAGAGAGTGGTGTAAAGGTTGATTGGTCTGAAATGCACCGGAGTGGATGCATCAGGGCGCTTCAGGATAAGAGTAATCAAAGTCTTCTTCCACTCTTTTAGGATACCTTTGGAGTCAAAGATCATTTGCACCGCCTCCACCACCTCTCCTCAGACAATGGGCCAATATTGACGAAAGAACAAGGGGGAACCATCCAACTTGAGGGCCTTGTCCTCCCTAAGAGACCAAAGGGCTCCCCGGACCTCCTTAGCAGACATCGGACGAGCAAGGGCCTCATTCTCCTGATCGGATATACGTATCACAGGTCGAGACCCCTGGAAGGGGGAGTCCTCGCCTAAAGGCGCCGTCCATCGTAATCTGAAGAACTGAAGGATCTGCTCTCTGATCTCCTCGCTATCATCCACCCATCTACCGTCGCTCTCCCTTAGCTGCCTGATATGGTTGGCGGACCTCCGACTCATAGTACATTGATAAAGAATCTGATATTTCTGTCACCTCCCTGATCCACTCCACTTTAGATTTTTGCCTGCACAATGTCTCTTGCTGTCTTAGTAAGAATATGCTTTGAGAGCTTGTTGCGAAGCTCCCTCAAGTCAGGCTCATGGAGAGGCCCCTCCTAGTCCTCTCTCCTCTGTAGCTTTATAGTGTTTGTCTTCACCTCAATCCATTTGAAGATGTCACCCACCTCAAGCCTATTCTATCGGAGGAATCTGCATCTGGCAAGCTCTAACCTTCGGGTCATCCGATATCGTGCATCCCCACGAACTGACATTCTTCAAACCTCCCTAATCAGATCCCATGACCAAGGATAGAGGGTCCAAAACTTCTCAAACCTGAATGGACCCTAGGCAAAAGTAGGCCGTCAGTGGTGATAAGAATCGGACAATGATCCGAAACAATCCTCGGGAGGTGCTGGATCTGGTGTCTCGAAAATTGCTGGATCTAATCAGTAGTGGCAAGAGCCCGATCAATCCTCTTCCAAACTCTAGCTGTCTCACAGTTGGTGCACCAGATGAATTTGGGTCTAGAGTAGCCAAGATCACTCAAGCCCGCATCGTCGATGAACTCCCTGAATTCTTAAGAATCAATATTTGTCCACATGCTGTCTACCGCCCATTTTCTGGCCTCACAATACAATTGAAATCACCAGCCACAAGGGAGGGCAGGCCCTGCAACACCATCCTAATAATCTCCAACCACAGCTCCCTCCGCTCTCTGTACTCGATATTCGCGTACACCTCGAATAGAAGCCACGGCCTTCTGATTGGCTTAGAGATGACTAAGGCCACCTGCTGCTCACATCTATGGAATGTATCCATCCTAACCGAACCATTCCTCCACATTATCAAGATCCCTCCCGACAGGCCGTTGGACTCCACTGCATAAGTGCTCGATGCCACCGGGGTTTGTCTTCTGGCTCGAACAAGACCTGCCCCAAACAGTCGGGTCTCAAGCAGGACACACATTCGGACCATGCTACTGGATCAATCTATCGAAGGTCGATCAGAAAGAGGGTTTCTCCACCCCTCGAGTGTTCCAAATCAAAATCCGCATCAAACATTTAATGGGGAAGAGAGTCTACACCAAGATCCCCTTCAATCTGAACCCTGCCTCCAACCTAGTTACCGTCAAATCCATCGCAGATGGGCTCTCTCCTTCCCCCTGGATGGCCTGCTACAGTCGAACAATAGCCTTCTCGTGTTCTCGAATCAGGCCTCTCTCCGTAGCATCCATATGCACTGGAATGTCTCCTTTTGAAAGCATCGAGTCATGCTCCTTTAGAGGCTCTGGCTCCTGATCCAAATGCCCTTAATAGGAACCCCAGGGTTAGACGCCCCCTTAGGCTGGACCAAGGCCCTCTCCTCCTTCCCTGGGGTAGTGGCCAAGAAATGAATTCCCTAGGGTCTCTAGTGCCAACTATTGCCTCCAAACGGGCCTCTGAGACGACCAATGCCTTCCTTTGGCCATGCTTGACTTGATGGGGCCTTTCCTGGATCTGTTGGGCTCGGAGCTCTGCCTAGTGGGCTTCATAGGAGCCCGGCCCGGATCAAATTTGGGGGGCTGAGCTCGCTTGGGTTGAGATGGGCTTGCCCCAAAATGCCTGCCAGTGTGCTCCCCTGGGCCTTGACCGGCCCTCACCCGTAGCATGGCCTAGCGCCAGCGGCCGAAGCGATTCACTGGCCTGGCCGCACGTGGGTTAAGGCCAAATGGGCAACAACATCAATCTTGGCGCCCCACCAGCCGTTGGATCAGGCCTGGATTGCATAGGCGATTGCCATCGTGCAATCTTAGAGGGCTTGATCCAACTGTCCACTCTCGCCGGCCTGAATCCATCTGAGTCACCTTTAGACCAGGCGTAGCTAGTCGGGTTGATTTGGTCTTCTTCTTCTTCTGGTCATCTGGACTCTCCAGCCCAGGCTACCATCGGTGAGTCGCCACCATCCACAGTCCCAGCTGTGGATTGGCCAACACCGCACCCAGTTCCTCTCGACTGATGCACCCAACTCCGGGCATGAGCCCGTTGAATCAGCACCTTCCCACTGATCGGGCACACCTCCGTCGGCTTGTGCAACCGTCTGCAGCGAAGGCAGAGGCCGTCAAGGCTTTCATACACAACATTGCCAGAAGGACCCCTTCGGGCCCATGATCAAGGCTCCGATCTCAACGGCCAGGAGAAATTGACCTTGACGCAGGCCCGAGCGAACCCTATCCTCTTCGTCGTATAGTTATCCACTAAGGAGAACTCATCAGCCAGGCCTAAGAGTCTCCGTAGCACCGCCTCACCCCAGAATTCCATCGGAAGCTCAGGTAGCTTAGGTAGTCGAATCCACACGAAGGCCATGCTGATCGCTCCCTCCGACGAGAAGAAATCAGGACGCCAGGACTCCACCGCTACCACCTGCCTGGCCACCACCCATGGTCAGCAAAGCACTCGATCTCTCTCTGCAACCTCCTTGAACTTGAAGAGGAAGAACCCCTCTGGAGCCCATGCCCCACCACCTTGCTTTCACCCGACGTGCAGCCGGAACTCCCTTGCGACTGCCTCTGTCGCCACCTCCAGTCAAAGTACCTAGCCACCACAGTCAAAGCCGCCCAGCTTATCGCTTCCTCCTTCAGCTCCTATGGTAACTGAACTACCTCAAGGAACCACTTGATGAGGTCTGCCATCTCCTCTGGTGATGGCTTCGGTGAGATCCACACCAAGCGGCTATCCACTGCCCTTCTCTAACTTGACTCTGGCTTAGCTCCCATCTTTGATGCCCCCGGGCGGTTCGCAGGGATGTTCACCATTCACCTCCGACGACCATGCACGCAACGGCTGGCTAGATCGCCGGCGATCAAGAAAAATGGCCGCAGCGGGACTCTCAAAGCATAATGGAAAGTACAAAACGGTCAGTATTCAAAATCCCAAGAACTCTATTTTTAAGGAGCCATAGATTGTGCCTTATTGTGCCATGTCAAAGTGTTGAAAGAAGCAGGTATTATTAAATCTAAAAATGTGATTGTTCGGAGTATTGCCTGTTTGATTTGAGCACAAATATCTGGACCTTAGTTTTGGGTCTCTGAGGCAAATATGTCCAGTTTTTAGCAAAAGCCAATCAGATGTCTTCCTCTACAATGAAAGATCATTTTAGTTGATACCAAAGTACTGCAACTTGAAAGCAAGCATACAAAGGAACTTAAGGATGAATCATTGCAAAAACTTGGAGGGCCCAACACTCCATGTTGTCAATAATAACATTGTCATCTCACTAAAAGTTGAAATGCGGCTGGACTACACTCCTAAGTCCTAACTGGCTTAGCTTGCATGCTGTTGGGCACACAGTTCACAGTGTTGTCATACCTAGGCTTAGTCATGGGATAAAATAACCCTTCCTACAATTTTTAAACAAGGAGTCTGAGCTCTGGGTTGATTTCTCTTTTCATGTTACTATCCAAAAATGGATCCTTTTTTGTGTGTAGGTCAGGGCGGAGGGGGTGGTTAGGGATGGACAAGGATAGCCAGTGCTGCATTACTCAGAAAGTCAGAGCAGATAATGATTCCAGTTGTCTGGCAGCAGTATCACTTGCTGAATATTTGCTTCTTTGTGTGGAACTGTGATTTGAGTAACAATTACTCTTAGCATTAATCACCAATCAGTTGGACTAAGTATTAATACTTTCAGCACTTCCAGTGATGCCTGATAGGTTTCCTGTTTTCTGCTAGAATTATCTCCAGCAGACTTAGATCCCAGAAAAATGAGACTGGAAATTTAGATTACTGAGTAAACTGTCTAAGTGTTATATTTGGTCAGATCCACTTGGCCCTAGGGATAACCAGGATGCAGGAAGAGCTGCATCGTTTGCTGAACCTTAAGAGCGATACCTATCTTTGACAACTGTACTAGTTCTTACATAGCCTTTAAAATAAGATAAGGCAACCTTACTCAGTCAGGGCAGGAATCTCTGTCAGACTCACCTAAAATTTTAGAGCTGGAGTTACCTATTATGTTTGTGTTTTCTTTCTTATGCAGGTTAAATTAGAACTAAATATTTTGGTTCTTGCAGACCAGATGAAGCAGAACTCTTTGCAAAATCTGCACAGAATGCTTATAGACAGTTTCGAGACAAAGCAGCCTTTTCACGATCAATGACTGTATGTACAACCATTCCTTAACATGTATATCTCTCTGTCATATCCTCATCTAAAGGATTCTTCTGTTAACAGCTAGATCAGATGGAGGAGGTTGCTCAAGGAAGGGTGTGGAGTGGCAAAGATGCAGCTTCCAGAGGTTTGGTCGATGCCATTGGTGGGTTCTCCCGAGCAGTTGCTATTGCAAGACAGAGGGCAAATATACCACAGGATACCCAGGTCTCTAATTTCCTTCTAGATTTTCATTACTATTTCTCAATAGTAAATTTTGATCTAGGTCAACTGGTTCTGGAAATGGCTGGCTTCTGATTTGAGTATCAGACTAGCAGTAGCAAAATTTAGTTAATAGAAAAAAGTAAATGAAGTGCTGTGATATGTAAATGATGGAACTGAATGATAATACTAGGTAGTCTCTATATGAATGATTAACAGCTTTCAGGACACAAGCTAAAAATTCTGCAACAAACAGCCTCCCTTGGGCAGTGCTGAAAATCAAGGACATAAGATAGCTCATAAACTATAAAATGTCCAGCAATTGATAATATAGAGCTCGATAATATTTATTGGCTTATTAATGTTAACATCTTTATTACTGGCTCTGCTAATCATAGTGACAGTAATCTCCAGACAATTAAAATTTCTCAAGTTGTTCTTGATTTTTTCCTTGGCAAAATGATTTTCCAAGTTATTGTTTTACAATTGAATAAACTGAGTACTGTTCAATGATTCATCGATTTCGATGATTTATCCACATTGTTCATGATATTCAAGAAAGCAGGTTATTAATCCTATTTGCTGCTACTACTGGTTCTGTGCCTCTCTTTCCCATGCTACTGTTACTGTATGTATGTAAGTACGTGTATATGTTTGTGTGTAAAGTGAGGACTTTACATCATTGAAAGACTAAATGTTGGTGGCTGAAAAATTCAAATTTAAACCACTGAGTGTATTCTACAAGAACAAACATATCTACATATAAAATTAATATGTTTTGGAGGCCTCTTGCTTAAATATCGAGACCTCCCTTACATAATGTTCTAGTGGCCCAATGCTGCATATTGATTGTGAGACAACTTGATAAATAGGGAAGGGCCTTCTTAAACAAGTTAAGTAGTTTGGATTTATTTTTTTCAGTCACCAGAAGATTGGGCTTTACAGTGGATGTAAGTTGTCTCTTCACTCCGTTTATTATCACTGCATCCTATGTATAAATATAAATATAATACCTTAATTCTCTTTTTAATTCTTGTAATTATTATCCAAATTTTTTCCAAGCCTTTGTCCTGTAACCCACATATTTTCTGAAGCCCGAATCTTTGCCCTATCCAAATTAATCCTAATGCTGAATTTGGGACTCCACATTAATTCCCATTTTCATGTTTTGAATTTAGTAAGGACGAATGCATTGATTTTCTTCTCAGTGGTCACCTGCGTATGTTTATGACATGTCTACATAGAAATTGGAACCTTGGATACATTATGGCTTTCTAATCCTATTTAATACATGTCTTTTATCTTGAATTTGAGCCCAGGTTAAGTTAGTTGAGGTGTCAAAACCTTCGCCATCCTTACCGGAATATTAAGTGGCATTGGAAATTCCTTATTTGGACTGGACCAGACGGTGAAGGGAGTGCTGCAAGACCTGACATCCTCTAATGGTGTTCAAGCAAGAATGGATGGCATCTTGTTTGAAAGTTTTGAAAATGCATCAGATGATAATCCGATCTTTAGGCTGATAAAGGACTACCTAAGCTCATTCTGATGGACCAACCAGTTTTCTTATTCTTTATTGGAAGCGATCGTTTTTGATATGCACAACTTTTTGAGTAAACAAATCAGAAGTTATACTCAGTCAGGCAAAAGGGAAAGGGGAAAAGCGTGCAATTCACATGCATGAGATTTGTTGTACTATTTTTTTTAAAATTTATTTTACAACGATACTTCACATTCTCTTTTTTAATAATTTATAATTTTAATACTGCATTTCGAATTTGTATACAGATAAAACACTTTATTGCATTAGGGAGGTAATACAATATGAAAGAAATGCAATGAAAATACTTTGGCTTTAAACATTTTGTTGTTTTTTTCTGCTGTTGTCCATCTCTCGATTCTCTTCTTCCAGATGCTTCCTGGTTCTTTTTCTTTTAACAAAAAAATGAATGTTGAGTTATCCTATTCGTCCAATGAAAATTGCAAAATATCCCAGCTGGCGTGACTGATTATGAAAAGAGCCAAGGGCTCTAGAAAAAGAATAGTTAATCCAAAGTGAACATTCTCAAGGGAACTCGTCGAGCATGCCATTCTACTGGCTAGGCCTGAGGGTGGAGCCTGCGCTTCATTCAGGCCGTCGTGCGGAGAGTTCCTCCATTCGTAGGGCCACGCTTAACCTTGAAACCAAAGTGCCTTGCGTTGTCTATCGCAATGCACGAACAGTGCAGCGTGGTTGAGTGTACGATGCCTTAAGGTTTATTCCTGTTTATGCATTTCCTTATCTAAAAAAATATTACTCTTAGGGTGTGTTTGATTTGTGATCGGAATTGAAATAGTTGTATCTTTTGATGTGTTTGATTCGCGAACGAAATTTAAATCGCAATGAAATTTAATTATTAGGGAAGAGTAGGAAATTAAGTTTTGGGAGATTGGGGTACTCTTATTTCAAGGAGTGAAAATGAGATTTTCTTCAATTAAATAGCTGCTCGATCATGTAGTTTGTGTTATATATTTTTAAAATAATATAAATTTTAATATTTTAATTTAAATCTCGACCAACCAACCATTATGGTGGTTAGTTGCCGGTGGCTTTTTCAAATACTATTCCAAATATTATTTAAATTCAAATATTATAATATTTTAATATATTTTGTAAAAAAATATATATATATTCTTACATCTCTTCACAAAAGAAACAACTATCTTAAAGGATATGAACTTCGCCATAAATAGCCAAATAATTTTCGTATCAGAAAATACATAACACAACAATAACCCCAACTCTATCAGATGCTGAATATTCATTGGTTTGATCTGTTAGTGCAAAACATGATCAAATATTGGGCTTCATTATATTTTAAAAGCTTATCATATATTTTTTTGCATATTAGATTGGTGGGAGCAAATAACATCTTAAGGAAAGTGATAGTACTACATGCTTTGAAGCCATCCTCATTTTCAAACTTTTCATCTTTCTTTCCGATTTGAATCAATAATCTTAAGGCTGTATTCCATTCTACAACAATGGCATTTGCAATATTTCGATATATAGTTATAGATTTTGTCAAATTAGAGCATTTTGATGGAGCAAATGTTTAAAATTGCAAAAAAAGATGCACTCTCCTTACAACTCTTAAAGTTATATGCCCTCAACACACCAAGGCCAAAAGAGAATGAGGATGAAACTATGGCAGAAGCTTGACAAAAGTGAACATAATGATGACTACGTATGCAGAGATATTCTAAATGAGATGTTGGATGCGCTCTTTGATACTTATCAGAACATAGCTATTGCAAAACAATGGTGGGAGAAACTTGATGGAAGATCCATGTCGAAGGATGCAACTGGTAAGAAATTTTTGTTAGCAAATTTAATAATTATAAAATGGTTGATGATAGATCTATTATGTAACAATTGTACGAAATAGAGCATATTTTAATAGTTATAAGTTGTATAACATGCACATGGATAAAACCATAATTGTGTCCTATATTATTGATAAACTTCTTTCATTTTGAAAAGACTTTGAAGAAGTTTAAAGCATAAGACAGAGGATATCTCTCTTGATGCTAAGCTAACCATCTCCGTATTGAAGAGGAATACCATAGACAAGATGAAAAAGGAGCAACATGCTCATGTTACCAAAGTCCATATAGTGGAGGAAAGTAAGTTAAGCAAACTCATAAAGAAGAGAGCCTATCAATCTACCATCACTCACAAGAACAAAAAGAAGAAAAAAAAGTGCATGCTTTCATTGTAGAAACCTGCCATAAGGCAGGATACCATCTTCTCAAAAAGAAGAGTGCACCAGCAACAAAAAAAAAAAATTAGTTGCAATGATACTAGAAATAATGTTCTTGAAGATGATGGAAATTGGTGGATTGATTTTGGTACAATCAGACAAGGACAAGAATCTACTCAAGAAGTATGAATTAGTAGAAGATAAAACTATCCTCTGCATGGGAAACTCATCCATTGCACAAGTCAAAATGAAAAGAACCATAGAACTTGAATTTACTTCTAAAAGATACTTATTTTAATGATGTGTATTATATATCAAAATTAGGAAAATCTCATGTCTAGTAGTCTCTTTAACAAGTTTGAGTTCAAATTAGTATTTGAGGCAGATAAATTCGGATGGAATCTTTATGAGAAAAGGGTATATATATGAAGGCATGTTAAAGCTTAATATAAATAAAATAAAATTTATTGTGCTTATATTGTTGATTCTTCTTATTTATGGCATAATCATTTAGGTCATGTAAATTTTAGAAGAGTGCATGATATGGTTAAACCAAATATATCATTCCATACTTTAATGAAAATATTGAGAAATATAAAACATGTATGCTTGCTAAGATTACTAGAAGTCAGTTTTCTAAAATAGAAAGATGTACAAAATTTTTTGAATTAGTATATAGTGATATGTGTGATTTGTATAATACAGCAACCATAGGAGAAAAAATACTTTGCAACTTTTATTGATGATTATTCTAGATATTGATATATTTATTTTTTGCAATCTAAAAATGAAGTATTAGAAAAGTTTAAAATTTATAAATTTAAAGCAAAATTGCATAGTAAAACTTTCATTAAAAATTTTAGAACTGATAGAGGAGGTGAAAACTATGATCCTAGTTATTTTGAATCCATTGATATTATTTGTGATACTTCTGCATCTTATACACTACAATAGAATAGTATGACATGATGATAAAATAGGATGCTTATAGAAATGGTTAATGCAATGTTTTCTAATTTTGATTTAGGCCAAAGTTTTTGGAAGGAACCTTTAATTATAGCTTGTTATATATTAAACAGAGTTCCTAGTAAAAAGAGCAATACGATCCTACATGAACTCTGGAAGAAAAGGAAGCCTAACCTAAACTATTTAAGAATTTGGGGATGTAGGGCTACTGTAAGGGTTCCTGAATCCAAAAAAGAAAGTTCGGTGAAAGAGAAATTGAATGCATATTTCTAGGATATACATAAAATAATAAGGCATATAGATTCTAGTAATAAAATCTAATGACTCATTAGTAGTCAATACTGTAATTGAGTTAAGAGACGCCATATTTGATAAAAATAGTTTTACCTCAATTTTAGACTTAAAGAATATATTCATCTTTCAGTAGAGAATAACAAAGGAGAAAATCTTGAACCTAGAAGAGTAAAAGAGTTAGAAAAGCCAAAACTTTTGGATTGGATATTTTTATGTTCGTAGTGGAAGGGATTAGAAAATCCTTTGGTAAGCATATACCATATTTTTTAATATAGAAGCAGATCCTGCAACTTATGAAGAGATAATGAAGTCTTAGAATGCTGCCTTTTGGAAAAAAATTATTAATGAAGAAATGGATTCTATTATGGATAATAATATATGAAATTAGTTGACCTCCACCAAGTTTGTAAGCTAATTTGTTGCAAATAGATTTTAAGAAAAAAATGAAAGTAGATGGAACTATCGATAAATTCAAAGCTAGATTAGTAGCCAAAGGCTCGACACAAAAATAATGAATTGATTATTTGATACATATGCACCGGTAGCTAGGATTGCAATTATTAGATTAGTAATTTCACTAGCATCTATTTATAAGTTGGTTATTATCAAATGAATGTAAAAGCTATATTTTGAAATGATCAATTAGATGAAGAAGCATATATAAAATAATTTGAGGGGATTGTAGTTGTTGGACAAGAATATAAAATATGCAAACTTATTAAGTCTTTATATGGATTACAATAAGTTCTTAAGAATGACATCAAAAATTTGATCAAATTGTACTTGCTAATGGCTATAAAATAATTGAATCATACATAGTAAATTTAGCAATAGAAAAAGTGTTATTATTTGTTTGTATACAGATGATATGTTAATTTTGGTACTGATTTAGGGCAAGTAGAGAATACGAAAAGTTATTTATCTTGTAGTTTTGCTATGAAAGACATGAGCATAGCTGAGATTATATTAGGAACATGAATATTTAGAGATAATGATAGTTTAAGTTATCTCAATCTTATTACATAAAAAAGTACTTAAAAATTTAATAATATAGATTGTGCTCCTGTATCTATACCTTTTGATCTTAATCTTAAATTAGTTATAAATATTGGTAAGCTTGTTATACAATTAAAATATGCAAAAGTTATTGGATGCTTAATATATGATATGATTTGTATTAGACCTGATATTGCTTTTACCGTGGGAAATTAAGTAGATTTATAAGTAATCTAAGTACTTTATATTGGCATGCTATACGTAGAGTTTTAAAATATCTTAAAAAAACTATGAACTATGGCATTACTTATACCATGCATCTTTCTATTTTAGAAGGATATACGGATGCCGGTTGGATTACAAATAAAGAAGATCAATATGCTTCAATAAGTGGATGAATTTTCGTATTTTGTGGGGATAAAATTTCTTAGGGATCTAAGAAGCAAACATATAGAGCAAACTCCACATAGCAGTAGAGTTTATTGCCCTAGCTTTAGCTAGTAAAGAAGCTTAATGGTTGACAGATCTCTTATATGAGATTCTATTTTAGCCTAAACCATTGCCACTTATATCTATACATTATGATAGTGAGGTTACACTATCAAGAGCATATAATGAAGTATATGATTGAAAGTCGAAATATGTTGGATTAAGGCATGGCTATATAAGACAATTAGTTACAAATGGAGTGATCACTAAGATCAAGTCAAAATTTGATAGATCCATTAACAAGGATTTTGCTAGCTAGGGATTTGGTATTTAAAATATCAAAAGAGATGGGACTCAAGCCTATATTGGAACATCACCAATGATGAAACCTTAATTCAATGTTTGATACAACATCAAGTCCTGAATTCAATAAATAAAGTACATTATAAAAGTAATTGTAAGTGCTATAATTTTAATACCATTCCAAGATAAAAGTGCTTGGTGCCCATAATGTATAAAGAGGAGGGTGAGCTAAATGCTCTTATTAGACTTATAACATATTTTGTTGAAGTGCTTGATTAGTTATGAGGGCACTTCTGATAAAGTCTATTTATATGAATATGAAGTAAGACTACTTCTTAGAGCTAAGAGCTTAAGCTCTTAGAGTACATATGAAAAGGATACAAACACAAGATCATAAAACTATGGGCTTATATTGAGCATTCTTTGATGCAAGAATTTTATGTGTGAATATATATTCAGCTAGTCAAAAACTAGTCTACCATACCATTCTTACTAGTTTTAACTTATTCTCACCAAGTGTAGATTTAAATGCAAGATATCTACATTTATGCATCAGATTTCAAAATTATTACTGAGGGTTTAAAATTAACTTATTTAAAAAATAATGAGGGATTATTGATATTCTCAAAATAATATAAATTTTAATATTTTATTTTAAATTATCAACTAGCCAATCATTATGGAAGCTGGTTGGTTGGCGGCTTCTCCAAAAGTTACGAGTTCAGATAAGGGAAGTACCTGTTGGGACCTACTGATTGATCCGTTAATGCAAAACATGATCAAATATTAGACTTCATTGTATCCTAAAGATTTATCGTATATTCAGCAGTATAACACATCTTGAAACTATCCTTATTTCTATTTTTCTATTTTTTTCCCAATTTAAACCAGCAGTTTGCCTACCTTTTCTATATCCAGTATACTGGTTTATATTTGTCTCTTATGTCCGGGTCCGTGCGGCGGCGTCGCAGAGGACTGTTGCGGGATGACAAGAACGGTGTCGCTGGCTTGCTCTTTTTATAACTTATCATCTAAAATTTATATATGTGGTCACATGGCAAATAACGATTGAGCATTTATTAAATCGGGAATCTAAACCTACGGCTGATCAATGCTTAGCATGAGTGACCAGACAACCGAAGACTGCCCATGAAACTACTCAACATTTATGAGACATTTGTCCAACATTTTTGGCAACCATCCAAGAAACTTCTGCAGAGGTTTTCCATGGTGCGAACTATTCATGAATCTCTTTAATCGTAATTTGTCATTACACCCTGTAGAATCTCCTTTCTCGCATCCATCCTTGTCTAATCAATTTTGCTGGTTTGTATCACTTTTTCTGTAAGCTATTACTTCTCCTTTAACTTGATCTCTTGATCAATTTTTTTTCTTTTTTCCTTTTTTTTAATAAGAACTGGAGCCTGAAGCTTTCATTGTAGCAATCAAAGCCAATAACCATCAAATACAAATATTTCAGTCTCATCTCCTAACCAAACAGCTAAACGGAAGAGAAAACAAGGCCAACAGCCACTAAGGTTTCCCATATTACAGAATACATTCCCAAGATGGAACAATAGCCAAGTCTTACCACTGGTTCCTTCAACAGGTAATTAATATCCCAGCACTAAACAGTATCTCTTGTGATGCCAAAACCCATTTTCCTTAATTACTTGGAGCCAAACAAAGACTGACCCCTGAGAGGTACGAGTTAGTCGTCCCACAGCAGCCAGCTTCCAGAGTTTCCAGATACCTGCAAAAACAGCTACTGTCTCCTGTGAACCACCACGCCCCTCCTATCTTCCTGCAAAATAGCAGCCGGTTCATTGCGAATAACATTATTAGCATTCCAATAGCAATCTCCTTGCTGCACCTTTCTTGCAATAAAGTCGGCAGCAGGATTTGCTTCCTTGTAGATATGAGAGTATAAAATTTGACAACTATTTTCCACTGTAAAATATCCAGCAACACTGGACAGTCATGCTTTTATCCATAGCTTGGTTAGTAATAATAGAAATTACAGACAAAGATTCTCCCTCAAGGCAAACGTTTTGCGATTTCATCTCCCAAACGGCAACAAACATCCCACACCAAGCTGCAATTAACTCTGCACGATGCATCGGGTATAGAGGAAGAGATTAACCCCAACTTTGATGAGATTTCCTCCATTGTTCTGAATAATATAGCGCACAACCATCTTATCCTTCAACACAGCAGCATCGAAATTGACCTCAAGATATCCAAAGGGGGGAGGTGACCAAGACACTAATAAGTTTCATATATTCCCCAAGCAGGGCAGCCCAATGCCTCGACGGATTCCAAAGATCCATACGACTACCGTCATTACCATGAAGAATAAGGTAAATAGGAACCTGTCTCATTAGTTGAACTGGGACGCACTGGTATTCAGAAACACCCTCTCATTTCTATCATTCCAGATCAACCAAGCACTAACAGCAGTCGAAGACTTGTACCTTCTCTCTACCTCAGCGGCAGACAGTAAATCCACCATGCCCGACAAAGAGTTTGGTATCATATCTGCGGCCTACCAGTTTTTCACCTGATATCAACGGGAGGCTGCGAAAGGACACTCCATCATCGCATATTGCATTTTCTCAATCACATCTGGACAAAGATCACAATAAACCATTCAACCATTCAAAATTCCCCTCCCAGTTAGTACTCTTTTGCATGGTAAGCATTTCCAAATTACCTTCCACCAAAACAATTTAATTCTTGATGGCACTTTTAGTTTCCACAGCCAACTTGCATCTTGATTCATATAAGATTGTGGTTTCTAGATAAAAGGATAAACATCTTTAGGCCTTATCTCCCTAAATAATTTGTTCCTAAGTTAATTGATCAGACCAGCTGGGTTGCGCTAGGGGCATTTTGCTTATTTGGCTCATTATTTTAGTTGGCATCATTTGCGAGATGAGGTTCAGGTTTCATTGCTGAGATGAAGCGCTTAGATCACTCATTTTCATATCACTAAGTTGAGCCTGAATGTTAATATAAGTGGGCCATGCTGCAATAGGCAATACTGATAACCATGGATCATTAACCACATTGACATCATGGCCATTCCCAATCAGCCAAATGTAATGGTACGGTACGAATATCCAACAGTGAGTTATTTTCCTTCATATGGTCGAACATGTCCTGGGTTTACCGTAGTTAACCCAATTGCCCGTAAACTTAGCCTTTACGACTCTTACCCATAAGGAACTGGGGTTGAGAAGGATTTGACCGGCTAACTTACAAAGAAATGCTTTTCTTCTGATATGTAATGGTGTGATTCCTAAAACACTCTGATATGTTGGTTAACAAATATTCTCTCAAGCTACAAAATGATGACCTTTTTGTTCCGTGCCGTGCCTCCAGAGAAAAGCCCAGTATTCTCTCCCTAACTTGTTCAAAATAACCGCTGGCGCATGTACACATGAAAGGCAATGGAAGGGAGTGGGTGAAAGCACATGTTGCACTGCTAGCTATTGACCGATCCTTCCATTGCGAGCTTTGAAATCCACGCCATCGTTTTCTCTTCCAAAAATGTAAGGTGATCTCCCCTCAAAATCTACAGCCAATGACATTCTGAAATATTTTCACATCTCGTTACCCTCATTTATTTCCAGAAGCCTTTTAATTTCAGCTTTTGTTCTAACGGACATACCAGGACTTATCATTCACTGAGATTTTGCAAGGTTTGACGCTTGTCTTGCTTTGCCATCAATAAATAGTCATCCACAAATAGGATATGCGATACTGCTGGTCCCCTCTGACAGACTTGTAAGCTCTCAATAAACTATTTTAGATTGCAAAGTGAAGAAATCTGGATAGAGTTTCTGAGCGCAAATAAATAAATATGGAGATAATAGACAATCTTGTCTTAGTCCTCTAGATGATTGAAATCATTGGGTCGGAGAACCATTCAGCAATAAGGCAAAATTAGGATGAGATATGCATGCTTGCGCCCAAGTGATGAATTTTAAATAAAACCAAATTGGTGAAGCGCCTAATTTAAGAATGGCCCACGGACACGGTCATATGCTCTTTCTTTGTCCATTTTCATGATAACCAAACCTCTTGTTGGAGGTGCCTTCTCATGTGAAAGCATTACCTCTCGGACTAGAAGAATGTTCTCCACAATACTCTGCTCTTGCACAAAAGCTTACTATTCCTCCGAAATCAATGTCGGAAGTAGAGGTTGTAATCTGTTGACTAATATCTTGGCCACTATTTTATAAGTTGTATTGCATAAACTTATTGGCCAGTAGTCAGCACGTTGTCTTGGGCTGTCCTTAGGTATGAGAGTTATGAAAGTTTTGTTCCAAGGAGTTGGCATTTGGGCATGAGAAAGAATGCTAAAATATCTTGGACAACTTCTCTTTTATCCTATAAATGTTGAAAAATAAAGCCAGATACCCATTAGGACCTGGGCATTTCTAGGTTCATACTTTTATAGCCTCTTTTATTCCTTCTCATTAACCAGCCTAATCAAGGAACTGTTTTGTTCTTCAGAAATCATCTGATCAATTATGGAGGCGCTCATATCCTCTACATGTGACGGCCTTGACCATCCTTGTTGAAAATGTTCGACTTACCTTTCTCCTATTTCCTCTGATTCTTGAGTTGGATTTCCATTTTCATCTTGCAACATTGAGATCCTCTTTCTTCTTCTCCTTGGAATGGTTGACCCATGGAAATATCTTGTGTTTGCATCTCCTTCCTTCAACCAAATGGCTCTAGATTTTTGTTCTACAACACCTCTTGCGTATTAAGAAGTTTGTTATATTCTCTCAACTAAACATAAGCTGCTTGTGTTGCCTGTTAGAAAGCCTGTCACTTATGTTTCTTGAAGTCGAAGTTCATAATAAGTTCACTTAGTTGTTGTGCTTTGGTGAAGATATTTCTAATTCATCGTTTCCATCTTAATATTGCCTTGCGAGTATTAACATGGATACTTTAACACCCGGAGAATATTGCCCTTCACAATGCCATGCCCGATCAGCTACTTCATGGATTCCGTCACAATACAACCACATTTTCAAATCTGAATGGAGCTTGCTTCCTAACTACCCCAATCATTCAGCAATAATAAGTCCGGGCAATGGTTCGAAGCAAACCTTGTGAGTTGAAGGACCTTTGAGTCTAGGAATAGATTCAAGCCCTAATCAAAAACAAATGCCCTATTGAGTGTTTCCCATACTCTAGCAAGGTCCATTCTATTATTACACCATGTAAATTCGGGTCTCTGAAATCTCAAATCTGTGAGCCCCATTCTCTGAATAAAGGTCCTGAGCTCCCTAATGTCCCGATTCACTTGGAATGCTTTTCCACCTTTCTTTTCAGATGAATATGGTAAACAATGGAAGTCCCCAATCAGAATGAGAGGTAATTGCAAGGATAAAACTACCTCAGTTTCTATCCATACTCTCCTGCACTCCATACTACAGGTGCTAGCATAAACTACACCAAGAGTCCATGAAGGGCTATTATCCATTGATATAACTCCAAACACCACTTGTCTGTCATTATGTGTAAAGCTTATGCTTGCAATATTTTCCCCAAACAATTACAATGCCACCTGATAGCCTTGTGCCGGGATCATATAGATATCCCATTGAGGTCCCATCAGCCTTCTAATCCTCCATAGAGCCTAATCAGAGAGCTTTGTCTCCAAAAAATAGCAAATGTCCGGACTGTGTTGTCTAATTAAGGATTTAGCATAATTACCAAAGGATGGCTTAGCCACTCCTCTGCAATTCCATGATAGAATCTTCATGATTAACCAATCTTAGATACACTTGATCCACCATCAACTACATCATGTTTTTGACTTTGATTGATCATCAGCTTACTCTCATGATTTGAGAATGGTTCCTTGTCTTGTTTGGATATCATGATAAACCCCAATTTCACAGACACAGAACCCCCAACTTCTCTCGTAATTTAGTAAATTAAATTGGATGAGATTGAGATAGTTACCCTGATCCATTGGTTTCTTCTCTCCAGTACAAGAGGCTGGCTGCTCTTGATTGATAGATGTGTCCATCATCTGCTTCTTCCTCTGCTTTCCTGAAGTTAGGGTTGGCAATTTTCAACACGACCCATTGACACGGACATGAAACGATACGTATTTAGATGGGTTTGGCTTGAATAAATGAGTTTGAATCGTAAACGGATTGGCCCATTTATGACACGACAAATTCATATCTTAAGCAGGTTGATTTGCGTTATCCATTTTGCCTATTTTGACCTGTTCAACTAAATGAGTTAAAATAGATAAATGCGTTACACGACACATTTAAACATGTTTAACATATTTATTTTAAGATTACTTGAGAATTGTTGGGTATAAAATATCCTCAGCCGAAGTTCTCGACAGGCGACACCTATCCGGGCTTCTCCAAGATGGATTTTGCAATCGTCTACCAGATTGCTCCAAGTGCCCTCTGGACCCCGTTACCGGCCGACCTTCTACGGTGCCCTCTGGACTCCGTTACCGACCGACCTTCTACAGTGCTCACTGAGCTCCGCTACCGGCCGATCCTCTACAGTGATCGGCACCAGACTGAACTCCCTTCAAGCTTCATCTACGGCCGAACTTCCTCAATGACTGATCCCTACAACTATCGGACTCCATCCGAGCTCCTACGGGAGCCAGACCTCCGCCCCTTGCTTTTGTTGCAGGTAGACTACGAGCGACCCGCTCCGAATTTCTACTGAGAACGACTCGCACCGGATCCCTACACCGACCTTCTGCGGCTATCGGCAGTTCTCCGAACTTTTTCCGAAATTCTCACAGTCAAGTTCAACTCCAATCCGAACTACTCTGTACTTTGTCAACGGCCGTAC